>JAHWFP010161147.1:0-17200 GCA_023313725.1 Lithobius niger | reverse complement strand
CTTCAATCTCATTTTTGCCAAGCTCCACCAAATTATGTTTCTTCAATTAGTTTTACGCTTCCACAACGACAAAACCTTTACCCTTACCCGAACCCGGACTCCGAGCACTAACGTATGATTATTTCGTCTGATGTAATTGTTAACGGTACTTCTGCTTCTCATCCTCCCATGGTTAAAGTGGTTTACACTTGCCACAACCGTCCAATGTTTGGTAAACGGGAGAATGTTAATGGCGAGGGAAAGCAGCTAGCATTCAGTAAGTTAACTAACAGTTAGTTTTTCACTTACTGTCAACAATGCCACAAAATGGTGTCGTCTTAAGCTAGGACCTCGTGGTATTTGTAACGGTAATACCACGTTGCAATAAAAACACGATGGAGGGACCGAGGCGAAAAGAATGTCTGATAATACCACACGTGGTCACTTATCGGCGGTATTACCTCTGAAATACGCAAAAGTTGTTTAAACGGCCGCTAGGTTCGCACGCTTGCTTGATAACGGCCTCTAGTGGCCAGAAATGGTGTAACAGAATCGAAAAATGCGAACGTTTTCCTAATATGTTTACGATGTGGTTGCTATGCAACGGATATCAATTGTACTTTTTGCATTTACAATTATTTAAAAAGGCCAATTATTGCTAAAAACGATTTAAAAACTTCGTCAGATCCCCGAAGTTAAGCAGCATTGGGCTAGATTGATACCTGGGTGGGTGACCGCCTGGGAATCTGGCTGTTGCAGACATAGGGCCTTAGGGCTTCGGGCAGATGACAAGGAGTGGTTAATGCTCGTTAAACCCTTTAACCTTTAAAAAAAAAAATTTTTTTTTTGATAATAACATTTCGAAGGCCACTACAAAGCACAGAAACAGCTTTTGGGTAGTTGGCATGTTTTAACACGAAGTATTCTTACATAATCATTGTTAATCACATTCTTTGCTTTTTAATAGCAATCCGTCTCAAGGCCAGCTGAGATCAAAGTTGCTGGAAACGACTGAGCTATGTCGCGTTATCTACATAGCTGTGACGTCACGTTGAGTGCTCCGATTATTTACGTTGCAGTTGTATTTGATACACAATTTGGGTGTCAAGTATGCTAAATCCGATGGCAAGCTTGCCTGATAACAGTGCTGAAACAGGCACCGAAATATTGCCTACTTTTATTATTATTAATTTATTTATGATTATTCAAAGAGATCTCACGGCTGTCATGTAATTCCAAAATGTGTTACAACGTAGATGTATATTTTGCAGCACGAAAAATCACCGAGTCGTCGCTGTAGTTCGTCAAACGATGGAACAGGGCTTTAGTACTCCTTTTACCTAACAAAGCTCTATAGGAATCTCCTAGTAAGTCTCGAAACTGAACAGGTTTGTCTATACACGCTATAGTTTGCTTTCAGGTGACATAAGGCACAAATTCACACACAAAAAAAATTAAAAAATTCAAAGCCATTTTTCAACTTTAAAAATGAATAAGCCTTTCGAGGAAAGTGTTCCCCCATTACAGTAACTACGTTTGTTTGTCGCAGCCACGCCAAAAAATGATGAATGGGCCATCACATCAACACATCAAAAGTGCAAGCTGCAGTGATGAACTACTAAGCGGTTTTTCAAGGTTCTACTTTCGCTCGTTCAGTTTTCCATGACCCCAATTTGAGGCGAGTTAAATCCTGAGTGGCCAACGACGGATACTGATTTGCATAGAAATGAGAAAAACCAAATCTACAACTTCCGTTTTTACTTACGTGTTTTGATCAGGACCGGAAAGGAGCAGTTATCGGAGTTGGAGTAATAAAAATCAACGGAGCCATTTTGTACGAGCGTCGTAGGAAAAAAAAATATGGTAGAAAAGTTAACTCCGACGTTTTATGTACTTGCGTATTACGATCTTAGCCATTACAGATA
This sequence comes from Lithobius niger, assembly GCA_023313725.1. NCBI lineage: Eukaryota > Metazoa > Arthropoda > Chilopoda > Lithobiomorpha > Lithobiidae > Lithobius > Lithobius niger. The sequence continues at coordinate 15,296 of JAHWFP010161147.1, read as the reverse complement.
TTCTTAAACAATTTCAGGAGTCACATAAAGAAAAGACCGTAAGGTTCGAGATAGTGTTTGTGAAAAATTACGGCATGTTCCATCACTGTGTTCACGACCCCCCCATGCGGCAAGTTGTGGAGACTGGTCGTAACAATTTTCTGAGTTAACCGACGTTGAAAATATGCTGAATAGGTTTTAACTCAACAGAAATATGTCCATTTTCTTTGCCCCCCTCCTCCCCCGTTGAAGAATCATTCCCTCTCCCCCGTTGGGGAATCATTGCCCCCCCCCCAAAAAAAAAAATTGGCTGGCGTCACTACTGGGACGGTGTTGTACGAGGAGTTGCCACATGCCTCGATTAGCACGAGTGGAGTGTGTTTTCGCACCAATCTTAAATAATTTCGGTTATTTATTTATTTATATTATTTATTTATTATTTATTTCGGAAAGAATATATCCCCGCCTTTCAGAATATCCTAAGCATTTCCATTTCAGGATATTAGAGAGCTCGCAAGAGCACTTTTAAATCGAAAATCACCATATACGCTTTCGCTGCTACGCTGTTACCTTTTCACCTGCAAATGGCGTCCCTATCTACATTAAACAATTTAGGTTAGGATTGATGGAAAGAATAGATTTCCACCTTTCAGAAAATCCTGAGCATGTCCATTTCTGTCTATTAGTGGGCTCGCAAGACCACTTTGAATTCAAAAATCACAATAAGCTTTCGCCGCTACGGCATTACCTCTTCACATTTAAATGTACCTAGGACGGACCCATCTAAGTTAATCAATTTTGGTTAAGACTGATGGAAATAATAGATCCCCTTCTTTCAGAAAATCTTAAGTATGTCCATTTCAGCCATTAGAAAGCTCGCAATATCACTTTGAAACTGAAGGCTACTAAATAACCAATTGAACAATAAGGCGCGAGGCAAATTACGTGGATATATACTTGAAATGCGATTTTGGAGTTCATTGGTTGTTTTTCCCTTAAAGATGTGTGTGTGTGTCACCTTTCTTGTCCAGAATTGTGTGCTGAACGTTTTTGCTTCACATTATAATTTTGATTTGTTGACGGTTTGTTGAAGATTTCTGATTTGTTGACTGTGAAAAGCATGTAATTTGGAATTTGGTATGCATTCTCATGAAGGGAAAACAATACCTATTATAGCAATTTCACCCCCTCCCAGGAAAAAAAGAGGTGTAAATCACCCCTTCTTTCCCTCGGGGAGGGGGGGGGGTGAATTGCTATCGTAGCTATTTTTTCCCTTCATGAGAATGCATACCTAATTACATGCTTTTCACAGTAAGCGAACAATTCCATCAATTTGGCCCCCAAACCGTCCTACATGTTTAAAACAATGGTCGCAATTAGGACAATATCGGGGCGAAATCCGCCCAAACCACTGCGTACTAGCTACTGCATTGACATGAATTCATTGCGATTAAATATCTTGATCCAATAAACGTACGGAAAGACACCTAACACATCATTCTGGGGGAACTGAGGAAAAATACATATGTTTTGTAGATATTTTTTCAAGCTGGTGCCAAACTGGATTATATATAATCGGTCATAACTTTGTAACCGTTCATTCTACAGACTTATATAACCAACAATTTTTATATAGAATTTAATTTTCTTTAAGTTTGTGCTGATACATTTATGTCATGCAGGCAGCCGTTTTCATGGAAATTGTAAAAAAAAAACGTTTTCGTGTCGCCATTTTTACGCGACGGCTACCATTTTCAGAGGGTTCCCCAAGGTTGCATTTGGTTGCATTTTAACAGTGATGTCTCATAGTCACTCCAAGTCCATGTTTGTTGGAATTTGCTTTTCGAACTAAATGTTTGGGTTAACTCATTTTTTAGGTTATTTATACTGGCCTGTAATTATAGACTCTATAGAGCAGTGATATTTGCCGCCATATTGGCACTAGATTGGCACCAGTATGGGTTTTGGAGGGTGTAACTACAAGGTGCACTACATTAAAATGGAGGGAAAAACAACGGAAGAGCGGATTTCTTAGGCTTAAAATAACGTTGTTTTCTCCAACAACAAAAATCGCGCGTTTTAGGTCTAAGAAATCACTCTTCACAGCATTGGCTTCAGTATGACGCCCTTCTGTTTCTCTCTGCAGTGCCCCTTGCAGCTAACCCATTAAGGCTCCAGCATAGAGTTATATACAATAATACTACGTCGTGTCACTGCTCTATAGACGTCTGGCTAGATGTACCTAGACGTATATAGACGTCCATAGTCTATCTAAATGCCACCGTGCTGGATAGACTCTAGTCTCTCTGTCTCCTAATTAAAAAATTTTTTTTACTATCTGCGGAAAACTGGTGTATTGCTTGAAGTTACTAAGACAAAGGGGTTTAAAGGTACACTCCTTCTGAATGTATTCGAGCATCCTTCACGAAACAGCTTTTGAAAACGTTTACACAGGTTAGAGCGAATGTAGCAACACCGTTTCTTACGAGGGGAAAAATAGGAAAATGAATGCCTTTGCAACATTTACATGCGTCTGAACTATTGTTGCAAAACTAAGCCATACAGGAAAACCAACTGAGAGGAATGTACCTTTAATAGACTTAAATAAATATAAAATATGAATTATCATTATGAATATAAATAAAAACGTAACTCAATTTACTTTTTTTTTTTAAATCAACACTTGAGCTGTGTCACAACTAAATGTCCCCCCATAGAAAAAAACAATACGAGCCAACGTAAAACTCCTTGGAAAAATATCTTTCTTCGCCATATTTTTGAAACTTTTTTTGACGAAGCCACACATTACGTTCTCAAGGAAACAATCTTACGATAAACATAAAGTGGTCTTACGTCTACTAGGAGAGAGTTTAAGGGGAGAACGTAAAATGTCTCCCCCTCTCCCCCCCCACCCCCAAAAATAATAAAATGTACGCCACTGGCGGTTCCCCCAGTCTTAAAGTCTGCTAACTCTACCCAACCCTTGGTTACGTTAAAAATAAACAAAATGTTGTTTACCAGCTTGACACTTGTTTCAGTCTGATTTCTCTATAAATAATACTTGGACGGGATGGCATAACGACTACGTCATAAATCAAGAATTTCTTGGCTATTGCCGCCAACGGTGAGATCCAACATTTCCAATTAAAATTCCATGTTTTTTTTTTTTTAATTTTATTTAGACAACCAGCGAGTTCTCATCTGCCATTTCGACACGGATTTATTTTTAGTTTAAAGTCGTTAAAAAGTATGGAGAACCAAAACCACTTTGGTTTAGTGTTGACAGCAGAAGTTTGGATTAAAATGATCGGAGGAAGAGGTGTGTTTTTTTTTTTAGTTCAATTATTTATTCATGCTTATTTTTATTTTATTATTTTTTTTGGTTCCGTTAATCCCACGCGCGGTGGGCGTTCTGTTCTGTTAAAGAATCACTTAGCTGGTTTGCGTGCTTTTGTTTTATTTTTATTTATTTATTTTTTATTTTTAACTCTTTTGCCCTTGGCGCTATTATTATTACTTTTTTAATCCTTGGATGGCAGACTTCGTTTTTTCGGATTATTACCGACTTCTTGGCTCGAGCTTATAAAACCCTTTTGTTAAAGGGGGAAAAAATAATTTAAAAAATTGACGGGAAAACTGCCGACTTTGAAACCAAAGTAGCGTGCTGCCCTCGTCTAAACATCGACGGGATATCTTCTAATTTTACACGTGAAACGTTTTTTTTTTTAATGTCAGCTTTTTAAAACAGCATTTTCTTGTTTTAATTAGGTTTTTTTTTTCTATTAGTCTCTATTGATATTAGATGAACGTCGTTCCATGAAAGCTGAAATCCGTCATACACTGGAACAGAAGCTTAAGTCAAGCCGTAATAAAGCATGGCAATTTAGGTTTATAAAAGGAACAGGTGAACAGGTATTTGTTAGGCTGTGGTAGTATTTGATATTTGTTTACTGAAGTCACCAATCAAGAAGTCATATCGCAAACTCAGTCTTCGTAGTTGAAAATTGTACAGAGACTAGTGCTAAGTATACAAAGAAACAGAAACACCCGTCGTAGCAACCGGGAACTGCAGTGAAGCCCAGTGTGCATGAGACAATCTGGATAAAAAAACTTACACGTGTGATTGTGTGGCAGGGGATCAAACCCGGGTCACCAAATTACACGTCGACTACTTTAACCGCTAAGCTACCCACTCCACTTCGTTTTATCTTCGCAGCCAGTGTATTTCCAGAGTTGAAGGTCTTCATTGTGGCTCTCTCGACTGGCTTTGGTCTTTGCGACTGACGTTAGGCTTTGGAGGTTTGACACGCCAAACGGCGAGAGGGACAATTTTGCTAGGTAAATCCGATCGGGTATTCTTAGGATGTGTACATGCCACTACATCACGCGAGACACCACGAGACATCAGAGCACGAGACATCACAGGGCTGTTCTCTTCCCGAAAATGCCAGGGGCGGATGAGGTCAGGATTGAGCTCGGGACCTCTTGCACAAGAGTTGGTCGCTCTAACAATTAGGCTACCTTGCGCCAATGACGTTAGGCTTATAAGGCCAGTTTGTAGCGACCTGGGTACCATCGTGGTAGGTTATTAACCAAGCCCTTCTGACTCGCTCTGAAGTCGAGTTGCTTTCGCATCACGAGTACAGTAACTAGATATCAAAACGTGGTGCGCCATCTGTAGGACGCGACCACAACCAGGTTTCCGCGGCTGACAAACTGAAACTGAACGTTAAAACCGAGCGTTTGTTGTCGATGTATTGTAGCGATGTATTGTGTAATAACAGTATTTAGAGGAGGAAGGGGGGGGGGGGGGCGGATTTGGGAAAGCGCTGTAATAGACAAATTATTATCAGACATTTAATAATTTGTTTGTACGCTGCACTCTTCTACAGCTGGCAGGAGCTGGTCACGTGACTAAAACATCATTTCCGCTTGTCCGCGGTTTGTGCTCTGGTGGCAAATTTGAGAAACTGGAGTTACCGATACGCATTGGCGGACGTGAGATGCTTGAAGTGTAGTAAGTGAGCTATCCCGCAACGAAGTGTTAAGTTATTCATCCGAGGCTTAAAGGTGGCTATTCAACGGATGACAAGCTGCAGCAGGTAGCGCCGTCTGCCAATATTTAGTTCTACGAAGCACTTGATTTTAACAAGCGTAGGACTGCGCAAAGAAATTTTTTTTATATAATAAACTAGCCACGTGCTACTTTAATTATTGAGTGTAAAGTTGGTCTGTTCCACGTGCACCAGGGAGCAAGGTTAACGATATCACTGTCACTAGATGGCGCCCATCTAGCGGTTCAAAATCTGCGTTTCAAAACGGTCGATTGCTGTAAAAAAGCACCCGTGATGTCATTAGGCTTAACTTTAACCGCTTGCTCCCTGATGCACGCTGACGCACCAACTTTATATACTCAATAATTAAGGAGGCACGTGGCTTGTTTGTTTGACAAAAAGAAATTTATTTGTGTGATCCTTCACTTGTTGAAAGTAAGCGCTAGACAGAGCTGGATGGTCGTAAATGGCTGGAGATGCTGCAGTCTGTCGTTGGGTGGCAATCCCCCTTTAACGGTTAAAGTAGAGTCGACATGTAATCTAACGGCCCGATTTCAACTCCCGGCTGCACGATGACACGTGGAATTTTTCATCTGGAAGGCTGCACACTGGACTTCACTGCAGCCTCCGGATGCTACGACGGGTGTTTCTTTATATCTCCTCACTGCAGCTTCAGTTCTCTTCAGTATCCCTAAAGTTTTCCAAATGTTTTACTGCAGTCATTAGCAGCACATCAATCTAAGCTTTAATTTTGGTTGGCCGCAGTTGTGCTTAGTGAGCAGTTCTCTTTAAGAATCACGGTAAGAAAACAGAGGGAAGAAAATAACAAAAAAAAAATACAATTTACTTTGGAACTGAGTTAAGTCTACATTCAAAGAGGAAAGAAATATTTTGCTGCCTTAGAAAACCCTTTCAATGCAAGCCGCGGCACCGCCCATCCTTTGAGTTGGGGTCGGCAGCATCATCAGTTAAGGCTCACGGATTTGGGAGTCGTCCAAAAATTCGTTTCAACGCGTGTCCTTGGTGCAGCTGTCAAACAGGTCCACACGGGAGGCTTTTTCAGAGGGCTAACAGGTCATGGAACAATGTCCAGCTTGAATAATTACAGCCCACATACTGAATGAAAAATTGGATTTTTAAAATCCATCGTGTATATTTGTGCATGCAAGCCTGTTGTTGTTATTGCTAACAGGAGTGTGTGAAGAATTCCTCTAAGGTGAAGAAGGAGTATTGGACGGCTTTTCGATCTTGCGTCAGTGAATCGTGATTACACGGCCAACTATTGTGGACTACTACAGAATTACATCGGCATCATATACGGAAATCGAACTCCCTAAGTGTAGACTGATCGCCCCTCTTCACCCCCACTATAGGCATGATTTAGACGTAAATTTGGCTTGAAACGGAAATAATGATTAGAAAGGTAATTCCTTCTTAAATACGTTCTATAGTTCCCTCTGAACTTCCCCAGAAAAATTCCACAAAGTCCTGCATGAGGAACACACTTACATTTTGAATAAACGGCCGCCATCTTGGATTTTGCCAAAAAAACGCCATAACTCAGCAATGAACAATCATAGGGAGCTGATGTTTGCAGTAAAATGCATGGTTTGTGCAGTATAGAGCAGTGACACGACGTAGCATTATTGTATATAACGCTATGCTGAAGCCTTAATGGGTTAGCTGCAAGGGGCACTGCAGAGAGAAACAGAAGGGCGTCATACTGAAGCCGATGCTGTGAAGAGTGATTTCTCAGACCTAAAACGCGCGATTTTTGTCGTTGGAGAAAACAACGTTATTTTAAGCCTAAGAAATCCGCTCTTCCGTTGTTTTTCCCTCCATTTTTATGTAGTGCACCTTGTAGTTATGCCCTCCAAAACCCATACTGGTGCCAATATGGCGGCAAATGTCACTGCTCTATAGTCGACTTTAGGTCCCCTGTACTTTCCCATAAAATTTACCTTTAAACTATTAGTCGTTGATGATTTTAACAATTCTTTCGAGGCAATCTCCTCTACTCTCTCATTTGGATTTGGAGGGTGTGGACCAAACTATGCCGTAAATCATCCAGTCAGGATGGAGTTTCCCAAGTTTCAACAAGAGACCTATAGAGAAGCTGGATAAAACGCTACAGACAGGTGGGGTACCAAAGGGGATGAAGTGTCGTCGTTAAGGCCTTCCTCATAATTTGTTTTCTCCCGGAAGTAATAATTGCAAAGACGGTGCATCAATTCACATGGACCACTGAGGACTGTTAGTAGAGGTCCCCACAGGAACTAATGTGAGGAGCAACTCCTCACTGTCACGTTGTGAAGCTACTACACCAGTAGTAAACCAAGAAATTATAAAAGAAAAATACAGAATGTCAGTGTTTTCTTGCTACGGTCTTTCTGCTCATTCTCCCCCCCCCCCCCCCCCCGGCCCCTTCCCCTCCACTTACAAAAAAACACAAAACAACCCCCACATCTTTCCTTCTCCAATCTCTCACAGACCAAGAAGAATAAATGCCTCATGCCAACATCAATTCGTTTTCGGTCCTCCTTTCTTCCGTTTCCTCCTCAGCTGTGGTTGCCCGTTTTGCCGAATCCCGTTTCGCCGAATCCCGTTTTGCCGAAGCAGGGCTTGAATTTCGGCGACAGAGACATTCCCGTTTCACCAATTCGAAATATTCTTCGAAAACGTAACGTTTGAGAAAGCATTCCGACTTGGAAGGAATCTGTGATTAGTTGTGGTTTCTGGTATTCTTCGTTTAGCCGCAGCGAGCGAGGCAGCACGCATGAGGCAGGCAAGTTCTAAAAAAAAACGATTTGGTGGAACGGGTATACAACTCTTCAGCTTCCGTCCTTCCCCGGTCACTGGGTAGTATTTTTGAGGAGGAGGGTGGGTAAAAAAGTGTGGCGAGTACGCTTCGCATAGGTTTTTTTTGGGGGTGGGGGGGGAGAGCGTCCTTGGCTTTTCCGTAGTAGTAATTCAATGTAATGGTAGTGCTGATGAATTACATGTACTGGTTTTATTGTTGTAAGAGCCTCTCTTCAATATTAATGACAAAATTGAAGACTAACTGTGGGTGGGTGTGCTTTAATTTGTTTCGAAGGTGCTGGAAAATTGTCGTTTCAGCTTCGAAATACAGCTTTTGTCTTATTTTTCGTGGGTTATGGTCAGTTTTTCAACGCCATTTTGAAATTATCATAAAATGCATCTTACCACAATGTGAAGACAGGGTTGATCCGTAGCCGGCTGCATTTTCTTCACGATGTAAACGTTGCACGGTGCACGAAAACCTGAAGAAACCAATCACTTCTCAAGGCGACTCCATTGCCTATCAGCATGGAATTCAATCCGCATAAATCAGTAACAAAACCCGCACGAACAATCACTCTTGACAGTCACAAAAACACGTCAAGCAAACCCGCTCCGGCAACAACGGGTTCGGCTCGAAGAAAGTTTTTGCTCTTCGGGCTTGAACTTCCCGTTTAGAAACTTTCCTTACACTTGCTTTGGCTTTCGTTCAAGTATTTGGCCGTTTCGGCTTTTAGGAACTATACTCTCGTCATGAATCACGAGGCATAAGCCAAGGCTCGCAGCCTAGCACGTGCTGCGAGTGTTGGTGGATGTATATTTGGCCGGTTCGGTTCTTACGGCATTATGACAGAAGCACGGTCGTTACAACGCAACGACGTTGACGACGAACTGAAAATAAGAACGACGCTTGCAATTTGTCAAGCAACGGCTCTTAAAAACATGTAGCGGTTGTGTTGTGGGGCGACCTTGGTTGCCTGCTTTCTTGTTTCTCTCCCTCGGCGTTGGTTGTATGTGTATTGCTGTCGCTTTTACCTTGGGAGCGATTTTAAGAGTTGTTCTGCACGCCAGGAATAGAAGACAACTTTTATCCCGGGTTATACGTGGGCGCTGTTTAGATGATTAAACGGTATTATAAATAAACTAGCCATAGCGTGCATTCCGCTCACTCAATTGGCGACGATCCATGCTTCCTAGCTTATTTTATGCCCACAGCGTCACAAAATCGATGTATTGATTATAAGATATGAGCAATGGAGTAAAAAGCACGGTAATAGATTATGTGAAGGCAAACCAAGCAGTGCTACATAAAAATACAAACAACGTTTCGAAAATTATCAATTTTCGTCTTCAGGTTAGCAATAAAATTAAAGCATGGCAAAGCCACTAAGTCAACCTATATTAAAAGCATAAAACAGTCATTTAAAGTGGATAAAAACCGCCAATTTCTTCCCTCAAAAGAGGCTGAAATGGCAACCGAAAAGCAACGACCCACCTGCTCCGTAGGGATGCCACGTTGCAAGGCAAGGTGTATGCAAATCGGGGTCACGTGTTTCAAAGGTGCAATGCATTCGTTATGTGTGTTTTACAGTATGCCTGGCAAAAGAGTCGAGTTTAAGTGTTTTAATTACAGGAAAATATTCTTTTAGAAATTTATTATCTGGCTCTAAGTGGTTATGTACAGGTGGTGTATGTGTATGGATGACAAGCGTTTCTAGATTAATTCGTGCCCTGGTGTATTTTTCTCGAAACAAGATTTGGACCTTGTCCAAGTCGGGGGTGTGGCCTGTTGCGTATTTGTCTGGCGACTTGCCTGTTGAAAGGCAGTGTTGCACTAAAGAATTTGATTCGACTTTTAATTTGAAGTTTAATTTATGGGATGTCATACGTTCCTTAAGTTTTTGAAGGGATTGTCCTACATATGTAGCAGTACAGTGAAACACGTGACCCCGATTTGCATACACCTTGCCTTGCGACGTGGCATCCCAACGGAGCAGGTGGATCGTTGCCTTTCGGCTGCCATTTCTGCCTCTTTTGAGGGGTGAAATTGGTGGTTTTTCTCCATTTTAAATTACTGTTTTATGCTTTTAATGTAGGATGACTCAGTGGCTTTTGCCATGCTTTAATTTTATTGCTTACCTGATGACGAACGACAACGTTCACTTGTTTGTCGCAGTAGTCACAGATTGCACTGACAGCACGTGCGCCTGCTCTGTTGGGAAACTTATGACGACTGGGTGAGATTAGTTTCAGACGATGGGTCTGGAGGAGTTTCAGTCAACAGGTCCAAAGGAACTTCGAGTGGAAGATGTAGAAGAGCCTCAGACTATAGGTTCAGAGGAGCTTCAGACGACTGGTGCAGAGGAGCTTCACACAATAGGTCCAGAGGAGCTGTAGGCAACAGGTCTGAATGAGCCTCAGATGAAAGACCTAGAGGAGCCACATCAATGTGTCGAGAAAAGCTTCATACGAAGGTTAAGAGATGAGCATCAGACGACAGGTCCAGAGGGAAGACAGGTGACAAGTCTGGAGGAGCCTCAGACAAAAGGCATAGAGGAATTGCAATGACCATTCTAGAGGAGACACTCAGATAATGGTCTTGAGGAGCTTCCAATGAAGGTTCATAGAAAAGTTGCTGATGACAGGTCCAGAGGCGTTGCTGACGACAGGTCCAGAGCACCTACAGATGGCTGGTCCAGAGGAGCCACAGACGATACGTCCAGAGGAGCTGCAGGTTACAGTTCTGGAGGAGCCTCAGATAAAAGGCCGAGAGGAGCTAGACGACAGGTCAAGAAAATCTTCAGATGAAGGCCTTAGAGGGACTTCAGACGAAGGTTAAGAGACGAGCATCAGGCGACAGGTCCAGATGAGCTGCAGACGACAAGACCAGAGGAGCTGCAGATGGCAGGTACAGACGGCGTGATGACAGGCGACAGGCGGCAGGTCTGGAGAAGCCTCAGACGAAAGGCCTAGAGGAACTGCAATGACAGTGCTAGAGGAGCTTGTAGGTCTAGATGAAGGTCTAGAGGAGCTTGTAGGTTGTAGAAGAGCTGCGGATGACAGATCCAAAGACGATGTAGATGAATGCACTAACCGACCGCAAGGGACACGAGATATGGTGGAAGGGTTGACAGAAGTGCCATTGGGAGTTGATGGAAGGTTAGAAGAAAGGCACGGTGAGTGATAGCCGGCTCCTCCACAGGAAGAAGAGCCATGACAGGAGGGGGCGCCGGAGAGGATGACCGCTTGGGCTAAACGTGCCGAAAAAGGTGACATGTAGCTGAAGGACAACAGGCAGTTGAAGGGCCCGACTGGCTGGGAGGTGGAGACTTGTCAGGATGAACAGGTGACAGGCTAGCCAGGAAAGAGGTCTTTCAGGAGGAAACTTTCTTCGGTGTGCCTTTGAGTCTTGATAATGCTGTTGCTGGAAGATTTTCAGTCGACGAAAAGGGAGGGTTGACGGGTGACGAAGGTCAGTGCTTTCTGCGAAGATCCAGTGGAACTTGTCATTGCTGTCGTTGGAGGGTCAACAAGATGACGACAGGGTCGCATCCGATGAAAGGATGTATGGAACGGGAAAAACGAAAGCGTGCCCACACATGGTGGCTTCTAGATAAGAAAAGATGACATCACATCGCACCTCAATGCTTTTATAGGAGGACTGTGCACACACATGTGCACTGGATAACCGAGCTGACCGGCTCTAAACAACTTAATCTCAAGGAAAAGATGCATTCAGAATAAGAACTAAAATTTGCAAGTAATGCATACTTTCAACGGCATATAGAAACATTCACATGGAGAACCCTACACTTCTTACTTGCCTTTCCCTTTTGACATCCGTTAAATTAACTCTTTCAAAGGCTCATTACATGTCCGCAACTGCGGCAACTTGTGTAATGGACTACTTCAGTCTAAGTGGCCTTTCTTTACTTATTTAGCATATTCAAAAAAGTGGTACTGAGGATGACACACTCTCATTTAAGCTCGGCTCGGGAATGCACTGTTGGCAATAGCTGGGTCTGATGTAACAGCTTCACCCCTTCACCAAGGTGACGTAGTCGGGTGGTTATTTGTCATAGTGGATTGTAATAGAGTGTTTTAAGGCTTCCCTGATGGTTTCCTAATGTACCTCGAAACATCTTGTAGAAACGTGGAGAATGTTCGACTGACGTTGTTTCTGGGATTGCTAGAGGATGCTATGGTTGCGTGAATGATACAATCGCTTAGGCTATACAAGCAATTGCCCTCCCACTGTTTTCAACTTTAGCTGTAATTCAGTCTTAGAGATGGCAAGACTCTTTAGATCAACTTTGAAATTTCGTTATCATAATGGATGGATTGTTTGGGTGTGTTGACGTCCATAGGACCCTTCTACATTGACACGGTAAGGGTGTTTCACACATCGCGAATGGAGGGTATGACCAGTTCGAAAAATAACATTTCTAATTTCAAACTTTAAATTTGCCATTTATTGGTTCAACAGCCTTTCAGTCAGACGGGAAGTCAGTATGACTGGACATACAAATATACAAACAAAAATGTTAAAGCAAAATACCGCCTGCCTTATAACCTTCCGCCTGCCTCACAACACCCACGCGACGATCACATCCGCGTATTTACAACAGCTAAGGTCAACTGAGACGGTAGCTTCATTCCTCGTAGCGAAAAACGAAGCTACTGTCTCAATTGGCATTGCACCTAATAGTCCAGCCAGCGTGAACTCATTGATTGTGTCGTCAAAAACCGGAAAGATTCTTGGATTTTAAAATCACAATTTATAATTTTCTAGAATACTATCTTATAATTTTGCTTCGGCGATCTATTGGAATAATTAATTTTAATTTTTACCGCATTAGTCTATTTAGAGTTTAGATCTCATGGTAATTATGAGAAAATTAGTAGATGTACACACAAGGATGAAACGTCATGATTATTGTACACGCGCAATGCATGATTTAGTGACGGGTCGTTAGTTAATAAAGTTACATTATATTCAACAGAAAATCTCCTAGTCGCCACATTTAAAAGAGGATTTTTAGCAAGGGAAAGACTAACGGTAAGGAAATAGACCTTTGGGGCCGTACTTGATGTGGAGGATCGATAAAAATGGCGCTGGAGATATATCCCTTTAAGTGTGCCGTAAAAAAATGATTATCTGATTGAAGTTTCACTTTATTTGTTAAAATGTACGTGGATAAAAATTGATGATTTTTAATTGAAATAACTAAAAGTACAATTCAGGAAATTGTATCTGTTTAAGTGCTGTTGTGCTTTACTAATTAAATCTAGACACACGCTAGTGTGTCGTGCCAAGTTAGGCAACACTCATCACATCAATTCATTTGTCAAGGATGTAAACCATTGTAGCGTAACGCCATAGCGTCAGTGACTAATATCTTGAAATATCGTTGGGCACATTTCAACTACTAGGGGAAAAATAATAATGCGGTACAAAAGCTTAAATTGTGGTAAAATGGAGAGCAATGACCCAACTGACAAAAATTAACTTCTGTAGGAATGTCAGCTAAGCGACTTTCAAAGCAAAATCTAACCCTCAATAATGCTGCAAATGTGATACTGGCTCAAGCTTCTAGTCCGATCATCTCCATGTTAATTCCCATACGGTGATTATTCAACAATACCTAGATAGCGGAAAGGCTTCCAGCTATGAAACTGGACAAGTGGCTGCAGTACGATACGAAATGCATGCCTTTTAGGTAGGTGCAGTAGTTTTTTTTTTGAAACGGTGTCACATAAAACCAACAAGAGCAATTGAACAGTTTTCAGATTTACGTATGGCTCCCTACTTTAACTTTTGCACAGAATTGCGTAATTTTTGGTTTAAATATACCTTCCATACTAATCTACTAACTGGCCAAGTTTCGTCGAAAAATATTCAACAGGAACGAAGATGTTAATTGCTTTAGTTTTGCTGGAGAGAGAACTTCAATCATATACACACGTGACCATCGCCGCGTATGACACCAATGGCTCCCTCTAGTAGGATGTAAACACACTACTGATCTTACCCCTAAGTAGAGTTGCTCATTGCTAGAAACAATAACTCACCCAAACGATCTATCCACTCATCTCTATCCACTCATAGTATATGGAATATTTATTCTACTATCTTCATCAGCCATTGGATTCATCAGTATTCCTGGTGCCAACCTTTAGACATCATGATGACAGTACTGGGCTGCAGGCAACTTAATAAATAGCCAGTCTAATGTAGATCTGCTCGATACTGTTGCACTTGAATATAAAGAACGCTGCCAGTGTTTATAGATTTCTACTCTCAGAGATCGTCGACTCAGAGGTGACTGGCTCATGGCCTGGCAGATTCTGCATAGCAAAGTTGGTCTGCAAGGCAGTCCTTTTTTTTCGATTACAGTCACAGCACTAACCTGAGGGGTAACGACACGATACCAATCATTGACTCTTTGACTGTGCAACCTGTTTCTCCTCCAAAACTATCAATGATTGGAACGCCTTACCTACTTAAACCACGGCTGTGACGTCACGCTAACTCAACGCCATGCTAAATTTCCGGTGGGTAAATCCCGTTAACCAACATCGGAAGTGTGCGTCATCCCAAAAAGTGTGGGTTATCAAGTTACCCCACACTTTTGCCGATAACCAACACTTTTGCCAATAACCCACACTTTTGACACTTCCGGATCACGCGACCGGGAACGAACACACAACAACCAAATACAGCGTGCAAAAAAAAAAAAAACGTAACGCAATAAAAACGTGCAAAACCAATTACTTAAAAGGAACGAAATCCCATCCCTGCAAACTCTTATAATTGTGTCAGGTCCGTAACTAAGCTGTTAACCCACCCCCCACCTCCCTCCACAAATAAAATGCAAATGACCTTCTTTCATACTGATACCCTATTACCGTATTTTTTAAACAATTCTCAAACTACAAACACTCAAAATAAATTACATACCTTCCTAGAATATCATTCTATCCCTGCGGCCTCTTATCGAAGCCTATCCCTCCGAAAAGCTTCGAAAACACAAGCGAGCTAGCTACCGTGAAATACGGCGAAACAACGCTTCGTTCCTTCCCACCCACTCCCCCCACAAACGGACGCAAAGGACTCGTCGGTCTACCAACCACTCCACCCTCCATAATTTAATATGGAATGACCTTCAGTCATATCGAGATATTTTCACAAAAAACAAACACGTTTTAATTAAATACGAGTTAGCTCGACGTTCCAACCGTGGTTTAAAACAGTTATTGGCTAGAATCTCGTGGTTAACGGTTTTTAACCAACGGGTGCGATTATTGGCACTGCTCTCGTATGCAAAGGTCTCAGGACGCCCTCGACCTTTGCATACTCGAGCAGTACCAATAATCGCATCCGTTGGTTAAAAACCGTTAACCGCTCGCTTCTAACCAATAACTATTACTTTATTGTTTGTGCACCCTACACAACAAGCATTT
>JAHWFP010161146.1:7642-20723 GCA_023313725.1 Lithobius niger | reverse complement strand
TGAACACAGTCATTGCCAACGAATACTGCAGGTTACGCGCAGATTAACAAGCACTTTCGCACTGGAGTGCATTACTGTTGATACCCCCCTCGGGTTCGTATAAGAACGCTGAAAAAACTGGAATATACCTTAACCCTCTATTGCATGAATTAATATCTGGCTCATTTTTTTAAACTACCATGGTAGTTGGGGCGGTCGTGGGTTTCGAACCGGCATTCTCTCGGTTTGTAGGTGGGTAATGCTTACCACTGGACTACAGCTGCTCACTTTGCTCGGGGTCAACGGGACCCCTCACTAAGCTCGTGCTGTGCCTCCCCTTGACTCTGTTTTTTGACCGAGAAGTGGCACTAGACAAGAGAGGGTTAAAACACATTTTGAGTACTCAAACTTCGCTTATTATAAAAATAAGAAGAATATTTTACGTCTGGGTTTAAAATACAGGTCTAGAAGAGCCTCCGAGGGCCCCCTTGAATTGTTGGGGGGGGGGGGGCTCGTTTGCGTCGTTGGAAAGTCATGCAATAACATTCTAACATTCGGCAAGCCGGTTTAATTATCGGCAAAACGGGCTTAATTTTGGCGAAATGGGATTCGGCGAAAGAAAGGATTACTATTTTGAAATTATACTTTAGATTAACACAAATTTTCTGAGTTTCTTGCACATCGCATTACTGAAGATTAACATGGAATACCATGGGGTAGTAACCATCGGATTGACCGATGATGTATTTTCTCTGCAGATTAGCAGATATGGGGCGATGACCGACACCCGTACGTGCGACTTCCGTACAACTAAACTTTGCGTGCGATTTTCGTACAAGTTAATTTTTATCTTCTGGTTGTAAGGTCTTAGAAAATTGGCGTCGAGCCACCGTGTCATGCGCGCACACAGGTACATCGAGCGCACATCCGCAGTTTCATGGTTCGTGAGTTTCCGTCAGTTTTTATTAGCGGGGCTGTAGGATTTTTATGGTTCCCGCGCGAAGCGTGACTCCTCCTTCCCCCCCCCCCCCCAGTTCTGATTGCGTACGGGGCAGTTAGCTTGATGGTTAGCATGGTTGTGTCACGTGCAAGAGATCCCTGGTTTAAGTCTGACCCCACGCAGCCACCCCTGGCATTTTATGGAATAGAAGGGCCCTGTGATGCATCTCGCTCATGTCGATTGTGGCATGTTGTGAAAGATCTACGATTTTCCAATTGGAATTGCGCAGTGAAATTGTCCCTCGTATCCCCTTTATCGCCTTCAGTCACCATGGCTGCGGCTATAAGCGCGTCAAACCTCCAAGATTCTGATTGCGTAACTACTGCCAGAAGTAGCACTGGTCGCGGCAGGCATGTGGAGTAGCCTACAACAGAAACTGCTGCTTTCAGATGAAGTACTAATTTTAGTCTTCTGTACAGCAAAAACGGCTGAGAAGACTGTTGCAACGACTTTGTCTGTCCGTCGCTTTTTTCAACTTCAAAATGGTAACAGAGACAAACGGTTTTCAACATTAGATACAGCGACCAAAAATTAGTTTAAAAACACGGCAAATTATGACGTCGTTGCTGCCTTATAGCTAATAGTCTTTTACGACTTAACTCAATGAAATGATAACGTTTGATTGTCTCATTTAAAAACTGCAGGAAAACACGCAACCGTAAAAACCAAAGGGTTTCGTTCACGACGCACAATAGCTTCATTTAAAACAATCTCTACACCACGTTGCGTGGATGAATTGCCATACTCTCGAACCAAATGCTACTGGCTAGCTGCTACTCACGAAATTAAATCAGCAGGTAAAAATTAGGCCTAAAAGTTAAAAATTATATAGGCCTTAATTCACGGGGCTATACGGCAACATCAAATCTCCACACTGCGTGGCGTTGCAGAAATGAGTAAACGCACTCACGAGCCCAACTCTCCGTTAGTTGCTACTTACAAAATTAAAATGGCAGATAACAAATACGCCTAAAAGTTGACAATTACGCCTAAAATCTAACACACTTTCAGACTAGCCTTCTAATAGAGACCGCTGTTGCAGTGCGTGAAAGAGGTGAGCGCCTCAACATTTTTGAAAATGGCGGAAATGTACAGAAGACCGGTTGCGACTACGTAGTCGCTGCAGCCGCTTGCTGTACTAAATTAACCGATACTAAAGGAAAAACTTATGCGGAGCTCGCGCCAGGTTGGAAGCGTGCTAAGTTGTATGTGTGGAAATCGCACGTAATGACACAAACTTTGAATTCGTACGTACGGAAGTCGCACATAATTCGAATATGGGTGAGTGTGTTTTTGGCTGATTGGTGATTATACATTGGTTGAGTAAACTTTCCTTTATTTTGTTTACGGTGTCTGCATTACACTGATTCAAATGCGCCTCAGACGCAGTACATACAGACCTACGAAAAACTGCTGCGGTGTCAGTTATATTTGATTTTTAGTTACTTAGTTGAGACACGCGTAACAACTTCGATTTTTATTAGAATATCTCACTAGTGTTTGCAGATTACTCATTTTGTCACGCTAATCTTTTACATTGCTGATTAATTATACACTTTGTTTACGACGGGGGAGACAGCTCAGTTTTAGAGATAATTTCTGACTGACGGGGTCAATGTACAAAGCCGCTGGCTACTTAGATATCTCTCTAAAATCCTGCGATCACTTTAACCCTTGGACTTTACGAACGGTTTGTATACGTCATAAGTACGATTACAGCCAATTGTTAAATTTAAAGTGTTCTTCACAATGAACGGAACTGTGTAGCCTATATAAAGACTAAAAGTGAGATTACACTTTTTTTTGGTAGTACATAACCTTCGCATTTCCGTGGTATTAAATAGGGGTTAATAGCCAATCAGGAACCAGTATTTAAGAGGGTCATTTAACGCTTTTTACTATATACTATATAGTTATATTATATGCTGTAATTATGTTATACTATATACGTTCTTCCAATAATGCGATTTTTTAGTTAGACGATTACCCCTCGCGAGATGGAAAAAACAGCCAATAGGGAAAAAAGCTGTGGGGAAAAAAACGACGGGAAGTAAATCGTAGGAGCATAAGCCAAAAGGAAAAAAAAACAGTGTCGTGTAGTTTTATTTGTGTGGTGTTTCGTGTTGTTATAGGTTAGGTTAAGCTATTTGCCTCGGCACGAATTTCAACAAAGAATTTTTTTTTTTTGCTTCCCTTTATTTTTCCGCAGATTGTTTTTTTTTTCTCGGCCTTTTCCTCATGTTTTTTTTTCTCTACAGTACTATATCATCATTCGTATTCGACCTGCATGGAGATTTGAAAATGCATTAATGTGATGAAAGAAAAAGAAAAAAAAATTAAAAACAAATAAAGTGAAAACAAAATATTAAAAACAAAAGACTAAAAACAAAAAGAATGAAATTGGTGAATGTAAAAGTTAACTACATCAAAATTCTGGCACATCCCTCCCCCCAATTTATGACTTCCTCAACGTAAATTTGTAATTCACACCTTCATCAATTTCACCCGGCAGGGTATGAAATTTCACCAGGAAAGGACTTTGATATAATTCAACAAGTTTACTGGCTGCAATAATAAACTGTTCACTCCCTGATTGAGTAAAAGCTCACAAACAGCAAAATGAAGACAAGGGATTTAATTTTCGGCAAATTACTGTTTGCCTTGGTCACAATATAAACCAAGATGGCCGGTGTGAACAGACACACCTCTGGCTTCACCTGCTAATTTTAATTGTTTATTGTTTTTATGTTATGACCAAGACAAGCAGTAATTTGCCGAAAATTAAATCCCTTGTCTTCATTTTGCTGTTTGTGGGCTTTTACTCAATCAGGGAGTGACCACTTTATTATTGCGACTTTGATATAATGTTTTTAGTGTTTTTTTTCACGATGTTGTCCTTTTTCGTTATAGTGTCCACGGCCTATCTTGAGTTCGCTGCAGAAGGAAAACACAGATAATCGATTGTACGTTTTTAGTAGCAGAGTGCCTTGTTGATATCCAAGATGGTTACGAAAACAATGGCGGCCGTCGATTAAAGCCGATTTCTCCAGGAAGACGTAGCCGCTCATAAAATACTTGCAGGACTCAAGATACGCCGCGCACACAATAGGTTAGGGTTAACTCGGTTGCCTTTCTGTGAATTTCACCAGGTAGGGTACGGCGCTTCAACAAGAAACGGCTCTCTTGCTGTTTTTTCTGCGGTTTTTTTCTATACTTTTTTCCCATGGCTTTTTTCCCTACAATTTTTTCATCATTTCTATTCGACCTGCAAGGCGAGTTAAAAATGTGAGTTAACGTGACGAAAGAAAAATAAAAGAACGAATTTTAAAAACAAGAACGTGAAAAAAAAATAAAAAAAAAAAAAAAAGACTAAAAAACAAAAAGAGTGAAATAGATGAATGCAAAAGTTACTACAACGAAATTCTGTCCCAAATTTTTTTATGACTTCCTCAATGTAAATTTGTAATACAGACCTTCGTCAAAGAACGGCTAAGAACACGTGGCCTCACTGTCGTAATAACGTCATTGATAACGTCGCTTATCTAAGAAAGAAAAAAATATATAAAAAAGTACGAAATCTGCCAAAGCTAATATGTAATCTTTGCCTTTCAACTCTTTTAGGGAGTCGAAGAACAGCCAGCACATGGTTCCCAGGCTCTTGATTCACACCTATTTTAAGCCAAGGACAAGTCGCTGTATTCTGGATCGTTGCCTAAGGTACACTCTAAACTGAGGACTCCTCCTGAGTAGAGGTCCTTTTCCCTGCTTGTCATCCTGCGTTTCTTGGAACGTTGTGTACACGTCATATTGTTGAGTACAACATAACATGTAAGTGTATGTACGTTGTATGTGTATGAAGGTGATTGAGTGTGTTGGAGATGTTGGTGTGTTCCTAGAATCGTTTTTGTTCTTGCTATACTAGCTTGTGGTTGATAGCGAGTTAGACCAGATGGCAGTGTAACTTGAGAGTTGACAGAATAGTGTCAAAAACAGCAAATGTAGATTTTGGGGTTATGACATAAATAATTGTGAGGATTAGTGATGCCTATCCTCCCTGGGCCAGTGAGGAGTTACCTCCCTCCCCTCCAAGCGCCAATCCCAACCACTAGCCTATATTTCCTACCTGGACTAGTGGTGGGATGTTACCCTTCTCCCCCATACACACAAACACTTTTTGCCATGGTATTTTCATATGCTTTATTTCTATCCCGTCGTAGCAGACGGGTGCTGCAACAGCGTGTAGTGTTCTGTTTCGTTTTCAATCAATATTCAACCGTGTATAAAATTATAGACTAAAACATATTTTTTTATTGTATTTTTCTTGATTTATGCGTTGTGTTGACTGTTGACGAGTTATGTTGTGTTGTGGTGACTGGTGGTGTGTTGTGTTGTGTTACATAATAAATACATCGGTATTCCCCCCTCCCCCCCCCCCAATGCCAGTGAGGAGTTGCGCCTCACTGCCCCCCTCTGGATACCACTGGCGCTAGATATTCAGTCATGATGCCTCCAAAACCAGTTATGAGGCTTGATATTCCATTATATCACAAAATATATGATACTCGGTATTCAATTATGATACTCGATATTCGTTTATGATTCTCGATATACAGTTATTGTCTTAGACATTCCTTTATGGCGCTCAATATTCAATTATGATGAGGTTTGAAACTAGAGTGCTATATCCGGTCTAACTGCATCTGGTCCAACTCGCTATCAACCACGAGCTTGTAGTTGACAGAAGAGTCAACAATAATTTCTTCTTTTTTTATTTATTTTGCTTAATTGCAAAACTAAGTAGCCCACAATAAAATGGTAGCCTTGTGTGAGTGGAAAATCAAACAATGACCGGGTAATTTAAAACAAACTCGGATGCCAAAAAATTAGCCAAGTTGAGTTCAAGTTTTTTTATGATTACGATGCCTTTACGATGCAGTTTGCTTCCCATGAAAATAATCCCAAGGTGGACAAACAAAAATTTCTATATTGGCCATGAAAAGAAAATGGGCTTGGTTTTTTTGGGGCAAATCAGTTTCAAAACAACCAGGTCACCAAGCATTCATTTTTTACTATTTTGTAAATGCAAAAAAATAGGTACTTTAAAGTGATAACTTCAGAAATTCTATTAATGAAATACCAGACGGAGGCAATCGACAAATATTAGCACTGGGCCTACTTACTACAGCACTTATATTGTATACCTGCACTGCAAATATCGGTGTCTAGCTATAGTCTGTTCCACATTATGTTTTCAGGAAAGTGACTGTATGACGCCACGTTTTCTTTGACTACGGATGCAAAAACATGCAAATATCCCACTCATGGACTCTATCTGTAACTCTGTAGAGTCTACAAGTGTGATATCCACATGTTTTTGCACTCGTAGTGCAAAGAAACGGGGCGTCATACAGACAGTTTTCTGCAAGCATAATGTGGAACAGACTATAGTTATGGAGTAAAAAAAAGCACAGAAACAGATTATTAAAGAAAGAAAAAACAAGCAGTACTACAAAATAAAAAAAACGAACAACGTTTCGAAAATAACCAATTTTCGTCATCAGGTTTATGAATTAAAATTTTTAAAACATGACAAGGTCACTAAGCCAACACTTTTTAAAAAGAATAACACCATAATGTTAAAAGAATAAAAAGCCCAAAACCACAATTTCTCCTCTCAAAGAGGCAGAAAACTGGTGGAAATGGATTTCCAAGCGGAGCAGGTCGGGTTATGCATTTTCGACCACCGTTTTCTGCCTCTTGTGAGAGCAGAAATAATTGTGGTTTTCAGCTTTTTATTTTTTCAACATTATTGTGTTACGCTTTTAAACATGTGATGACTTAGTGGCCTTGCCATGTTTAAAAAATTGTAATTCATAGATCTGATGACGAAAATTGATTATTTCGAAACGTTGTTCGCTTTTTTATTTAGTAGCACTGCTTGGTTTTTTTCTATAATAACTGTATGTAGAAAGGTAAAAAAAAAATACCAGAACAAACTGATAATGGGGATATTTCATCGTTCGAAATTCTCTGTTTTCAACTTTCATGCTCCTGCATTTTCCCTGCTATTTGGTGATTGTTTTTAGTTATTGCACAACAACTAGAAATATTCCAAGACTGGCTTTAGATTAACAACAGGGGTAAATGTAATTCTGGAATGGAATTTTTTTTCCCAGTTCTTCCCCAGATTTCCAGCCAAAAACAGAAGAAAGAACTGGAAGTGAAGTACAATTTTTCCCAACACCAAAATTCCCAATTCAGAAACGCACACATAGCCAAGAAGTTATTTCTAGTGAAGTTACAAGCAAAAAATTAATACTTTCCAGCGGGAAGATAGAAAAGGATGACCCATACATTTTTTTAGACCCGCACGTGCCTGAGAAACAAAGATTGAATAATTATTATTTTGTCAAATGGCTTATGGCGTTTTGACATTCCTCCTTTTCATTTGTTTCAAATTTTTGACGCGCTTAATTTCTATTTTTGTAACATTTTTTTTAGCATACCAACTTTTCACTCTTTTTCACACGTCTATTGTTTTTGCACCACTGTTTCTTTCTTGTTCAATGTTCGCTGTTTCACAATATTCTTCAATCAAAGTTCAATCTTGGTAAATTATCATTAATTTCAGTATTTCTTTTCCTGCTAATTCAGAATGCCTTCAAAATTTGTTATAGTAAAAATGATGTTATACCCACGTTATTTGGCTCGTAATTATTAGTAACATACTCCGTCCCGATATTAGTAACGTACTCCGTCTCTTTCTCCGTCCCGATAATTGTCCCTGAATTTGTTATCCTTCTCCTTTTCCAACTAATCTTTTTAAAAGCAATCCTAAATTGGCCACCTGTCGAAGTTTCGTATTTGTCGAAACTGTTTTTAACCGTTTGACGATGTATCTATTGATATGATTCTTTTTTACCATGTTTTTAATTATGTAACTTTTACGGTTTTAAGTTTCGTATTTATCGAAACTGTTTTTATCCGTTTGACGATGTATCTCTTGATATGATTTTTTTTTACCTTATTTTTAATTATGTAACTTTTACGGTTTTAAGTTTCGTATTTATCGAAACTGTTTTTAACCGTTTGACGATCTATCTCTTGATATGATTCTTTTTTACCATGTTTTTAATTATGTAACTTTTACGGTAAGTTGTCAGTGGTCCCCCAGGGAACCCTTACTTGCCGTTTTGCTCTTTTCAGAGCAATAAAATGCTATTTATTATTATACTTATGGCAAGATTTAAAAACACAACTTAAAAAACTCAGACCTGTCTCAAGCTTTACAAATTCATTACACAATTGTAGCCACTGTTTCTGAAGCATTTTCTGCTTTCATCTTCAGATTTTGATTTAATTTGTGCATGTCGTCTTTATTTCACACCACCACTCTTTTTTTCCCATATTTTTCCACATTTTTTCACATTTTTTCACATTTTTGTTTACTAACAGCAAATTTTCACCATCCTGGCAGCATCCCTGAGAGTATGTCTCCTGCATTCATCACATACTAGTCATTTATATACACACAGTTCATGTATTAACACACAACTTCTCTGGTATAGTTAGGTGACGCTCGTGATCTAAATTTTATGCCATTCAGCACGCAACAAGTTCGGGTAGTCTGTCTGGTCCTCCCACGGCCTTTCTGTCTTGCACGGGTAAGCCTTTGGCCAAACTGTTCCAAAGTTAATTCCAAACCATTCCCACTCCACGTCTATTTAAAAACTATTTCCCTGATTAAAATTACAACCTTCCCTAGAGACGAGTTTCAAATTAGCCACATGTGTTGCATAATGTTGTTTTTACAGTTTTTACTTCGTCTGTTGGACACGCGGGGACCGTTTGAAGGGATGAAAAAAAGAGGACCTTCATTCGTAAACACGTCGTCATGCATCTTGCTTTAATTATTTACGTGTTGGTATGTTAGTGGGTTGATGGTTGTGGTTGGGACTTTTTCAAAGTCGTCTTTTTTTAAGTCCGGAAGGTTGAAAGCCCGTTCAAAGTGTTAGCCTTCACCGTGCGAATCGGTGCATGACACTCTCTTTGCTTTCCTTTGCTTTGCAAGACCTTCAATTTCTCGAGCCAAACTCTAAAACCAAAATAAAGTTTACATTCCAGTGGACTTTTAAGGTGGAGTCACTGGAAATAATAATTAACGAACATGGTGTAAACGCTTAAGACTGAACCAATCAATATGTAAAGGAAATCTAGCATGGAGATACAACTTTTGGAATGCTTTTATTATCGTGGTTGAGAATATATGGTTGAACTGCACATTTCTTACAGCACAAGAGTTTATTTTTGAAGTATTTTCCAGTACTACTTCAGCAATATTTCCCAGTACATTCGACAAAACGTAAAAACGAATTTAACTTCAGTTCGCTCACTTTCACTTCGCCGAGACCACCTAATCTCGCTAATTTTCGACGATCACTGCCGTCTTCTTCAGGCTTTAGGATTTTCCGGTATAATGTTCCATAACGACGTTTTTAGATGTATTAGAGAGGCACATTCCCAGTACATTCGAGTGTATTCGAGTGGCGTGAAGCACTGACAGCAATATTGGACTAGGATTGTAAGGAAAATTTCCTGTAGTTTCCAATCAAACATTAATTTTCCAGTACATTGCAGTATTTGCTAGCGTTAAAACTTTTTTCCAAGTATATTCCAGTGTTTTCCAGTAGTCATAGGAGCGAACTTTTCGATGCATGAAAACGGTTTGCATTAATTAAAAAAGTAAATGAAATGTAACGGAGTTTTGAGAAATATAAAAGCAAAAAAAATAATAATAATGATAATAATAATAATAATAATAATTTTTTATTGCATACAATGCTCGAAGTTTTTCAGGAGAAAAACTTGTCTGAGCTACAATAACAACATATAACAATTATTTACATTATTATAAATAACATACAGCTAAATACATTATTTACAGACGCTTTATGACATTGCTTTATAATAGCTTACAAATTCATCTATTAATTTTTTTTTCAATTCTATTTTACTTTGGAAATGTAGCATATTTTTTTCTAATTTGTTAAATATATGTGGTATATAATACTTTTTATTTCTGGAATAATAATAATAATAATAATAATAATAAAACTGTTGAACAGTCACATCCTTCATTGTATCTTGGATGATTTTACCTTACTAACCAGCAGGAACGTGCACAGGTCCCCGAGAGGGCAGGGCAAACTTTTTTCTGGGGACGTTTTATTTTTTTATTTTGGGTGTTTTAACCCCCATTTGTGGGACTTTAACCATTTCTGCTAATCTTTGCACCACTTTCTTAGCCGTTATTGACCTTTTTTGGAGTTTTTTTAGGCTCATTTACACCACCGCTCCACCAAAAAAGGGGGCACTTTGCCATGAGGGCAGGGGCTAGAGCTCCCCCTGCCACCCCTGTGTGCACGTCCCTGCTAACCAGGAAGAATTTCCACTGATTTGGGTATTTACAATTTTTTCCTAAGTTTTCCATTTCCATTTTTTTTTAACTCTGTGTCCTTTCCAAATTCCGATAACTTTACCAAATTACAGATTTCAACATTTAGGGACCAATCGTTATTTATTAAATTGGGGAGGGGTGTGGATTTCTTTTTAATCCTTCGACGGGTAGGGGCAAGACTACATTAGGCCCCGTTACGAGAGCAAAAACACTAACCAAACCAGAGAGAAAATACTGTTGATGTAAAAATGAGCGTCTCAGCATTTACAATCCCATGTGTACGAAGGTCGGTTACACTATTTGATCGTACGTCCTTTTGGTTCGTAGGCCATGCCTCTACCAACGCGGATGTGCTTTGCTGGCTTCTCTTTGGTTCCCACAGAACTCCTTTTCACCATTGTGCTTCGACATTTTGCTTTCTTTCTTAGCCAACTTTGTGGTGTGGAAGAGTTAATCAATTTTCATACCCTTGTGGGATCATAGATACCAGAATACGTAATATATTCCAGCAAATCACTATGTAATGGATCATACTTTGTACATGTATCTGTATCCTTGATAACGGCACCAACTTGTTTTCAAATACTGCATACCATTTTCTGTTAGCGACTCTGTAACCTTGCCTTATCTTGTTGCATGTATGCGTTGGCTCGCATTACATGTCATAAATTATAATGCTCTATACAGCAGTTAACTTGCTATGTGTTGCTCTTTTTTTATGCCGTGAGTGCATGACTATAACCAAGAATTATGGGGTTGGGAAGGAGAGTTCGTGACTGAGACTCATACTGCAACGTCTTAGATACATTCACATTAGTTCAGTATTAGTTTATAGAGGGCGCCACGTGTTTTAAGTGGGAATTTCTACTCAGTTTTTAGCCTAAAATTAAACTAAACTAAACGAAACTAGCTTATATTTAATTATTATTTAGCTAGCTTAGTTGTAATTTAGTTTACTTTAGATTTGGGCTGAAAATGAACAAAAATTACCAGATAGAACACGTGGCGCCCTCTGAAAACTCGGACTGAACTAATGGGGACGAATCTAACTTGTTTCAATAGGGACTTTAAATTTAGAGTTACAAATTCTCCTCCCATACCCTATAAATTCTTGCTAAAACCATGGAAGGATAGATTTTTTGGGTGAGTTTAGATCCGTAGGACTCTGCCATATTGACCTGTTATTAGCAGAATTTCTAGTTCACGGATCATACCCAGAGGGCGCCACCTGTTCTGCCCTCAGCTTTTTGAGCCCTCCATGGCTTAAGGTGTTATTAGTACTTCACATACAAAAATAACGATGGCTCTGTCCAAAACGGTGTAAATACACTACTATTCTTGCCTCTAAGGAGACATCACAAGAAAAAACAACACAACAGCACAAATTAGAAACACTGGTCCTTGAATTTTCGGTGAAAAATTGATTGTGGAAGAATAAAGATGTTGTAAACTCTTCTACAAACTTCGTCCATCTTCTTTAGAAGGTAAATGCAAAAACGTAGAGATTACATAAAGTTAGTCAGTCAGAATTCGAAACTGCTGCTTCAATGCCTCGCCTACTGATCTTTATACTCCATTTCAGTGTGGAGAGAGGAGAGTCGAGAATTACGAGGGACTACAATTCACCATTCTATCCAATTAGGCTGAAGCGTAGAACTGCGTTAATCTAAAGCTTGGTCCTAATGGGCCTATGCCTACTTATTGCAAACTGCAACTAAGAAACATTTTAAGTACCCAACTGCTGGCCTTTGACAGCTGCGATATCATTATGCGACCTTTATCCATATCCGTTGCAGTTTCACCACCAATTGTTGCTTTATTTGTAATGAGCATACTGGCTGCAGTTTAGCCAGAACTGGTAGCTTTTTTTGCAACCGTCATATTAGTTGCAGGTTAACACCAAATCATAACTTTGCTGCTACCGGTCTGTACCTTGTAAATTTTCAGCGTGTAGGATATCTACAACTTAATTAAAATAATGGTATCCTACACGCTGAACATATCTAAGGTACAGACCGGTAGCAGCAAAGCTAAACTGCAGCCAGTACGTTCATTACAAATAAAACAACAATTGGTGGTGAAACTGCAACAAATTGCTTGCAATTGTGCAATCATCACGCCAAAATTTGCTCACAAAATGTGACCAGGTCTGCCTTGTGGCCTAAGTAACCAACTTCTACCACTTTATAACCAAGTTGCTAGCAAAGATTTCTGTGAGAGAAGAGACACTTAGAAAAAAATCTGTTTATATGGTGGCATTGATAAATGTACCCGCGAAGCATCCAACATTAAATGGTGTCTTATATTTATTACATGCAACTTTACTATACAATTATTTATTTTTTGAAATATGTGTACAATATTTTACAATTATATTGTATATAAACAAAATGTAAGGCTGTGTGTGTTTATGCCTTTAGAACCAGTAAAAACACTGGGTTCTACAGTCCAGTTTGTATACACATAGAAGACACGATTTAATCTCGTGTCCTCTTAGGTTCGGGGGTCAATACACTACCCACTAACTTGGCTGTGCTTTAGCTCAATATCGGTACAAAGGCAATGTCGGTTCTGAAGTCCAATTTGTTCATACATAGGACACATGATTCGGTCTCGTGTCCTTTTAGCTTGGAGGTCAATACACT
>JAHWFP010161145.1:41616-65973 GCA_023313725.1 Lithobius niger | reverse complement strand
CGTGGGGAAATAAAGACGAAGTGATTAAAAAGTCATCATTTTGAAACGTAAACGATCGGGTCGTGTTTATTGGGTTTCAACCAAGAACAAAAACTCAATGTTAATAATACGCACTCGTGTTCCTTTGGCGTGTCGTTGTTATGCAACATCGGTTTTATCACGAAGTAAAAATTAAAATAATGACGAGTTTGGTCGGGAATTATGATTGGACGGAACGAAACGTAAATATTCCTGTGTTCTCACGTTTCATTGGTCGGATTGAAATGTTGGACGGTAACTTTTATTTTTGATGTAGGCTAAACGTCAGTCAATCGCAGTAGTGTAAGGTGCGGCCCAACACGCAAGTGAGTAATTATTTTTTTAAGTTCAAGGACGGGTGGCAATAGGAGGAGTCGTGATTGAGCTACCCCCTACACCCCCTCAACCTCCACCAGGGGCGGATCGAGATTTCTGTTTAGGGGGCTGCTCTACCAAACTTCGGTGATTCCCTAGATCAAGGACCACGCTAGTGGTCCGCCCGCCAAGTTCAATAATTGTCACACTTCATTGTAACTTCATTGTAATTGTAAGAAAGTCATTATTTAACTCCTGCATTGTTGTTGCATGGCCACTAGCTTTGGTACTTTATCTGAAACCAGAGTTGAGCGTATTTCACGATGATGAGGATAAATACCTATGCGGCGAAACAGCTTGAAAATTGTTGGAAATGGGCAGTCTTTGTGCCCTGACAAACAATAGTTGTATTTCAATCAAGTGCACAAACTGTATCAAGGTGATAAAAGTGCGTGAAGATCATTGATTTCAGCTGACTACTGACTACTGATTTCAGCTGATTACTATATGAAGTTATTGTTTCATTGTTGTTGTATTGTTGTTGTTGCATGAAGGCGGCAAGCGTTAGCATGTGTCTTTATCTGAAGCAAAAGTTTTATTGACTACAACGAGTAGCTGGATAAATTACTTGTATGCGACAAAATCGGCTGCAAATCTGTTGGACAATCAGGCATTACGTCCCTATAATGTAGGGCCACGGTTTTGGTTCGCCAGACGACTCTTTCAAGGAAAAAATTGCTACCAAAGATCGTTGATAATATGTTGGCTAGCTAACTAGCTAGCTACTAGTAGCCCGGAAGTCATGTTAATTTCCATAGAATTTGAGAAGCCGATTGTGAACAACTCAGAAGACCTTTTGAAATGAAAGTTGCTGTGAGCATTGAGCGACATTAATTCTACATACCTTTGGTGGTTTGGGAATGGAGGGTCCTTGGATTAGTGAGCTAACTGGTGCGTTGGGGTACTATGGATTGTTAAAGTATTGTTCGTAACCCTAAAAGTATTGTTCGGTATTGTTAAAAGCATTGTGTTGGTCGCGTATCTCGTGTATTTGCAGGTGCATGTTAAGCGCTGGTCGGTTTACCGGAAATGACGTACTGAAATGCAATATATCGGCGTAGCGTAACTCCTCCATACTAACTTATAAGTGAAATTGTTATTGCTAAAGAAAATTTACCATACCCATAAACAAACAGTCAACAAACAACCAACATGAGTGTTTTTTTAATCTGAAATGTGTAGAATTAATACTTGGCTCCTTTTTGCGAGTTAATTATTCGACTAGAAAATAAAAAAAATTTATAAAACCAACAATCATAAAATCACTTACCACAAAAATTGATACCTAAACAGGAATCTTTGCCGAAAATAACCAAGTGTAAAGCTTCAATAAAACCTGGCAACTAAAAACGTAAAGAAACCACCAAATGACCTGCTGTCACGGCATATATCTGGCTTGCGTAACTCCTCCATACTAAATATAAGTTGCATTATTATTGGAAAAAAACAAAATCCGTCAGACCCATCAACAAACAACATTAGAAAATAAATACCAACTCGTTTGATGTTTAATGTAAGGTTGAACTGATCAGAAGTCAAAACAGCAAGGGAACACAAATAAACTTTCCTGTAAGGTTTCGTATACGGCAGTGTCGTTGTACTGTTTAGTCCACGTGAAACCTTACTACTGTAGTTGAATGTTTTTACCATTTTTCTGAAATGTGCAATTTCTGTAGAATTAATTCTTGGTTCCTTTCTGCGAGTAATTAGTTATTCCTAGTTTGTTTTTAAAGAAAGTATTTGACTTACAAAATCCAAACTCCACAAACTCATAAAATAATATCTACAATAAATAATACCCCAAAAAAATATCCAAAAGAACTGATATCTACACAAAAGTCAACACCGAAAATGTTGTGAAGTCCAGAAATAAAGCTTCAGCAAGGTTACAACCAAAAATGTAAAGAATCCATAACATCATAAAGAAAAAAAAGAAAAAAAATAACGTTAGGCGCAGCTACGAAAACCTGATATCAAAACCAAAAATAATAAATTGTAAGCAAAAAACCCGCCAAGTTTCAGCCATTGAACGTCTGTGATATCAAAAACGAGCCAAGTTTCCGCTCATCAGATATCAACGCAACTTTAAAACTTGACGCATTGCAAGCCTTTCGTTTGGAAGACCCAAGATGCACAACCAGCATCAAAATAGGCGCTAGTTCATTGTTGTTGTTCTTGTTGCTGTTTCATTATTGTTTCGCGCACACGCAGCAAAGTTGAAACGATCAATCGGTCACTCCGACGATCAATCTGATCTCGGTTAAGAATAACTATTTACGAACTGCAAAACTCAGTAGCTAATCGCGGAGGTTCCAATTTTCGTAACGTCAGGAAGGGTTCACAAATAATACTGCGTTATGCACCACACTAAAAGCTATAGAGCAGCGTTATGTGACGTCATATTGGCTACAAGAGCGATAGCAGCAAGGGGCACTAGATTAAACTGGAGGGTTAAACAACGGCACTTCTAGTCAAGGAGCGGACTTTGTGAGCGGATTTCGTAGGCTTAAAAACCCGTTGTTTTCTCCAATCCCTTATGCTGCTAGGTTGTAATTGGAAAATAAAGATTCCACTTGCTTAAAAATGTCGGCAACTGCCAACAAATCGACAAAAATCGCGCATTATAGGCCTAAGAAATCCACTCTCAACAGCATTGTCTTTAGTAAGACGCCCGTCTTTTTCCCCTCCAGTGACCCTTGCATCCCAGTTACTGGCTCCAGCATAGAGTTATATACAAAAATATTACGTTGTGTCACTGCCCTATAGTTTACAGTGCAGCACGCTAGTCTGCAGTAGTTCAACAAAACGCCACCATCTGAGTTGTAAAACTTTATCGTAAATTGATTCAAACAAAAGATATTGTAACAAAAAATCTTTTAACATTATTTCGATAAAATTTACTATATATATATTTATTCGATAAAATAAGATATAGCTGAACTATTCAAGTAAAAAAAAAAGGCTTGCAATGCGCCAAGTTTTAAAGTTGCGTTGTATGTCTGATGAGTGGAAACTTGGCTCGTTTTTGATATCACAGACGTTCAATGACTGAAACTTGGCGGGTTTTTTGCTTACAATTTATTGTTTTTGGGTTAGATACTGACTACTATATACTGACTACTGACTAGTGACTATCCGTTAACCGGCACTCTTTCAGTTCCACCAGTCAGAAGTTAAAGTGCGGTTTTAATACACAGCATTTTTCCACCAACGACTTGCAAAAAGTCAGTCACATTCCGGCAAGGTTTCATCTGCAACCTCGGTAAACATGTAGGATCAAATTTAACAGCGTAATGATACTTATAGACTGCCCACTAGCTTGTAATTCAGATCACTCCTCTTGATCGATTACAGCTCGCGCTATAGTTATAGGCCTGCTAACGTTGATGCGAGTCAGCTTCTAATTTTGTTGTCACATGCGATGCGATCAACTGTTAAAGTTACAAGCAAAAAGGTATTATAACTTTAACGAGGGCCTGTCAAAATGGCGTTCCTTACGACATGATTCTCATTATTGCTCAGTAATCTTTTCTTCAACAACCCTTCCTCAATGAGAAGGACAGCTAATAAATATGATTGTCACTGTCTAATCGTTTTCGGACTGATAAATTCGAATTTCGTCAAAGTCCACACTGTAATATATTGGTAAACTGTCACTGGAATACCATCAGGCCTATACTGACTAAATTTCATACGTTGTTTCAAGGCCACAGAAATAAGGTCAGTAGTTAAGCTACACATGCACAAATAGCATAAAGACGTGTAAGTGTGGGCGAGAGGGTCGACTCAGCCAGCATGCAAATATCGGAGTTTCGATTGATTTCTCCTGTCGGTGCTCTGACAGTGAAGTCCGATGAAAACCAACTGATCGAAATGTAGGTCGTTACGAAATTCTCGAAACGAGTAGTCAAATGTCGCATTTCAGGAACAATTCAACATGCTGCGCAATTATTTTAAAGGAGCATGCCTTCCAAACGCGATACGCCGTATTCGCGATACTCCACATTTCTGCAAAGTCGACCCTACCCTACGCAAGAAAGACCATCACAACGTTTATATGACCACTTCGAAGCGCTTCAGAGAGACGCGTATCGCGTCCTTGTCGCTTCCGTGAGTCTTGTAAACATCCGTTCGTGGCACTTTCTCCCATCTGGCGATACAAAACGAGTCGCTTTATGGAGGTGGTTCGAGATTCAGATGCGCATCGTCCTTATTCATGTAAAAACTCGCAATCGCATTTAGATGTTGGTACACACCTGGTTAAGATGGCGGACACAAAAACGGTGCCCACGTAAGTTGTGCTGGTGCATATCAAATTTTAGGTGAATAAATTGAAAATAAGTCAACATGACTAGGAAGACCACTGAGACTTGATTACATTGGATTACTTGGGTTTAAGCTGACCCAATTTAACATACGCACGGTGGAGCAGTGTGGGACGTGTCTACTGTTCGTCAAAGGGAGGGCAGGAAGGAAGGATTTGTGAGCGTACTGTTTAGTGGAATGGGCCTAATCGCTGTCGTGCGACTTGTAAACAGGTGCCGTTTTTTTAAGCGCATTTCGACGCACATCGCTAAAATGCTCATTCTTGTGGCCATGTAAACGTAGTAATTGTCGCACGGAGACACCGGTTACAAGCCAAGAGGGCAAGTCGCTTTAATCCAACTTACTGCTTAAAGAAGAGCTAAACTTTTTCCTGTATATATGTATGAGCTTCGGGGCATGGAGGATTGACGGTGAGCACGACTATACTGTGGAGTCGTCACTTGTGTGCTCCCCAATGGCCGCCTTCAATTTCATGTCAGTATGTTAACCCTACCCAGATTACCCTATAATTACCTAATAGGCTATTCCATTATTATATATAGTGAGTGATACAGGAAGTTATGTGATTGCTAATAATACTATATACAATAATGGAATAGCCTATTAGATAATTATAGTGTAATCTGGGTAGGGTTAACATACTGACATGAAATTGAAGGCGGCCATTGGGGAGCACACAAGTGACGACTCCACAACTACCTCATATTCCAGAGGCACCGGATTCAACCTTGACCTTAGATATCCCAGATAATTTCGGGAAGAGAATGCCCTGTGATGCCTCGTGGTCATGCCAATTGAGGCATTCAAAAGATCCTAAGCAATTTCCGATTGGAATTACGTAGCAAAATTGTCCCTCTCTCCTTCTGGCACAATGGCTATGGCTGGAAGCGTATCAAATCAGAGAAATGTATATGTGTACGTTGTCTCCTTAGGGGGCCTACTCAACTGACATCACGTACAGCGAGGGTTGATACGCGCAGTGTAGGGCAAGGGGGGCGGGCGGGGGCGAGAGGATTTCACACACTTTGTGGTTTCAAATAATTTGTTATACTTTTTTTTGCAATATATTACTATACACAAAAAATCGTGTTCCCAATAACTTTTACAACCAGCTTAAAAATGGCCTGCAAAAATGTAGAAAATTAAAACTTCCCTGATTATTTCCCTCTCTGTCGGTAACGCTGGACAAGGGGAGGGAGGGGGGAGGATGGCGACGTTTTGGACATCATTTTCTGGGTACAAATTTGCTAGTTAATTCCAAGTGGAAATTCCTAGGATCTTTTGCATGCCACAGTCGACATGAGCACGAGCCATCACAGGGCCCTTTTCTATTCCCGAAAATACCAGGAATGCTCGAGGTTAGGCTTGAACGTGAAACTCCTGGCACGTGAAAACAGTGATGCATCAGGCCATCTTGCTTCCTTATTTTTAATAACGAGTGAAATCGGTTTTTGGGGGTTTATTTATTTATTATTATTATTTTTTGTGTGCTAAATAATACCAGTGATTTTCAGCAGACAATAACTTCTCTGATTTCTTGAATCGTATCAAAATTTATTACGCTTTTACCAAGCCAAAGTATGTGTTTTTTTTTTATTTTTTTTTTTTTAGCCGTTTAGCCTAATGACTCCTATTATGTTAAAGTTAAGCGATTTGGAGCGGTTGGAAAACAAATTGAGAATATTTTATCTTAGGAGGCTGATAGCAGGCTAAAATCAATTTTTCTGCCCCCTACTGATTGAAGTTTAAAAAAAAATTATAATTGATCACTCATTTTGTTAACAAACTCCCGTTGCAGCATTGTGTAAGTAGCCAGGGAAGTATATACGTAATTAAATACTGCGTTCATTTCTTACACTTCAGTCTAGGATACCTTAACAACACCACGACCATTGTTCGACCAGAACGCTCAAAACGTCCGATACAAATTAGCCCTAAGTGGACCAAAAAAGGCGTTCAGTTGATCCAGTTGATGTTACCATTACACTGATCTGCACGTCAACTTCAGATCAGTTTTGGACCTTTTTTTTGGATTTGTAATTATAAATTGTTTGCTCCGAAAATAGTAAGACTACCTATCCTAGATCAGCGTACGATACGGGTAGGCCTCGCATTTAATGCGTTCAGGTTGCACGTTCTTAGCGACCAGTGAGTGAGCACAATAACCAAAAGACACTTACTGTATATTCCAAAGAATAAACATATTCCCAATTTCTCTGCTGTACCATGGGTACACTCATCGACTCTAAATCAGTCAAGAGTAAATACTCAATCTCAAAGTCTTAATTGTATGGGTGCAGGAGATATTTTGTTTATTTATTTATTCGCTATTACAATTTCTGTATAAATAAGCAGTGTATCAGGTTTCTAATAAATTAACTGACGTTTATTATTTATCGTAGCAACAATTACTTCTATGCTTGTGCAATTATACTTTGTGCATGAAATATTACGTGCAGGGAAAAAGATTTGGCATCAGAAGGGAGTATTCGCAACCGGAGTATGGTCTCCGTACGTTCTTAAGGACATCGACTTGATCGAGTATGTACAACGTGAATTCACAAAGAGTTTGCCTGGTCCACGTGAGTTAAACTGTATAAGGATCACTTCTGGATGACGGGCTTGGAATTCCTGGAGATCTGCAGGATTAGATTTGATCTCATGCTTGTTTACAAGATCGTTAGAGGTTTGATTTCGGACGACCTGCCATTTTTCAATCTCTCTACACACACACGCATAATGACACCAGGAGGCACCGTTGGAAACTTTGGGGTCTCATCTTAAATATCGCAAGAATTTTTTTCTGTCCACATTGTGCCAGTGTGGAACTCACTTAGCGCCGCTGAAACAGTAAACATGGGCACTGTGTTTGGGTTCCGTAGAGATGATGAAGACTCAATCTTTGGAAAATTGTTTTAAGAGATTTTAAAAGCTTTCGATGTTGTGCCCGCTTTTTTTTTAAACCTTCTCCCACGATCCAAGCAGCAAGTCATTAAACAGCCCAGAAAGTGCACAAGCATGCAATAAAAACACAACGTTTCGGGTATTGCTGCACCCCGTTATCAATTGAAAAGTATAGTTAAAAAATACAGCACACGTATCATGATGTGGTCAAGGCACAATACCAATATACACATAAATTTTAAAAGTTAAAATTTAAAACTAAAACCCTAAACTCCCTGAGCAGAACAGGATGGCATTAGGTAGGATCTCACCTCTCCCCTGCAAGTGCAGGTGTTTAGTTGTAAGTTTTAACTTTTACAATTCGTGTGTATTGGGCCTTGACTATAGAGCAGTGACACGACATAGTATTATTGTATATAACTCTATGCTGGAGCCTTAATGGGTTAGCTGCAAGGGGCACTGCAGAGAGAAACAGAAGGGCGTCATACTGAAGCCGATGCTGTGAAGAGTGATTTCTTAGACCTAAAACGCGCGATTTTTGTTGTTCGGGAAAACAACGTTATTTTAAGCCTAAGAAATCCGCTCTTCCGTTGTTTTTTCCTCCATTTTTATGTAGTGCACCTTGTAGTTATGCCCTCCAAAACACATACTGGTGCCAATTCGGTGCCAATATGGCGACAAATGTCACTGCTCTATACGAAGGAAAAAGTAAAAGACTAAACAATCTCACTCTTCCGTTCTTTAAGTCTAGCCTGACTATTATTGCCTAATCTAATGTAAAGAATGGTTCCTGTACTCCTTTATAAGACCATGCATAAGAGTGGTGCGACTCTGAGGCGCCGTATGGGGTGGGAAGGTACAATTTTAGCCTCATATTGTTTACAGCGTTTTACGATTTATCAACTAGTAAAATTTATAATTTAAGTTATTGTTAAACTATAAAATCATATAGAGCAGTGACGCGACGTAGTATTATTGTATATAACTCTATGCCGGAGCCTTAATGGGTTAGCTGCAAGTGGCACTGCAGAGAGAAACAGAAGGGCGCCATACTGAAGCCGATGCTGTGAAGAGTGATTTCTTAGACCTAAAACGCGCGATTTTTGTTGTTGGGGAAAACAACGTTATTTTAAGCCTAAGAAATCCCCTCTTCCGTTGTTTTTCCCTCCATTTTTATGTAGTGCACCTTGTAGTTATGCCCTCCAAAACCCATACTGGTGCCAATCTGGTGCCAATATGGCGGCAAATGTCACTGCTCTATAGCATGATACTTGTGCTACATTTTTAACTACTTTGCCCTTGATAACGGGGTTCAGCAATCCCCGAAACGTTGTGTTTTTATTGCATATAGTTGTGCACCTTTCTAGACTTTTTCTTGACTTGACGATTTTAGAGCTTTTAATTTCTCATATTATAAAGATCCAAGCAGAGTAGGACCGGTGTAAGTGGCTCACCACCCTTCCGGTAGCCCTCCACATGAATGTGGTAAATTGCTATATTATTCTTCCCACCACAGATGATGATCACATTCCGGATGTCTCTTAGACGTTTTCTGGACGTCTTAAATTGGATACGACCACTATTGGACGTTCAAGTGCTGCGTGGGTGTTCAACTCTTTTACATACACCATTAAAACCTACCATCCCGTATTGAATTTAAACGAAGCCTCATTATTACGCAAGACGTAATGGCTGCCACCTTCTGCGTTTTAAATCGTGACCATTTTAAACAAAGACTGGAACGGATGGCTTAATCGGGTTTTCCTCCGGTCCGTCAGGAATTCAAGCCTTCGGTTACTCACTTCCATCCAACATTCCCCGTAAGGCAACCTTACCGAATTTTTAAAAAAGTGAACTGCCTAATGAAATTAGATTCGGTCGCTCATAATTATTCTCACAAATTTCACCCTCCATACTCCGTATACGGGAGAAAGAGTTGCGTACTCCCTCGTCATGGATAATGATACTTTATGAAGTTTCCTTTTTCCCTCATTAGCCACGCTTTTGTGTCCGACTTGGCCTTCAGCGAAGCAAAACAAACACGACAAAAATGCCGCCGACCGAAATAATAATTTTAATTCGCTACCAGGAATATGTGGGAGTTTTCGGTCGCGGTTTTTACTGCATTCAGACGTTTAATGCCTCCTTTGTATTATAGACATCGTGGTCAGTTTTTTTGGTTTTTTTCGTGTGTGATGTTTTTTTTTGTCCGAGGATTTCAGCTATACCGTACACGGTTTTCTACTTACTGACTGGCCCGTTTTAGGTATGTTTCGCAACGCGCGAAACACGTATTATCGTCCTTATGTCTACCAGTCCATTGCCACATTTGCCAAATCAGCCACAGTTCTGACAGCATTCAGATTTATAATCCCTCCTTTGTATTAAAGGTATGGTCATTTTTTTTTTTTGGGGGGGGGGGGGGGGGTGATGTTTTTTTGTTCGGGGTTTTCTGCTATGCGGTTTTCTACTTACTGACTGGCTCGTTTTTAGGCGGGTTTCGCAACGCGCGAATCGCATATTAGCGTTGTCATATCTAGGACCGGACTGGCCATGCGCCACTGTGCCAGTCCGCTGCCACTGCGACTGCCATATCAGCCACTGAGCCATTGGCTGCCACATTTCTGGCTCCCCTCGGGTACTTTTTCTTCCACCCTCGAAGAAACATGAATGCCCGATTTCGAATTGTTGTCCTGAGGGTGACTATTCCTTTCAGGTACATTTCCTTCCCTATCTTTCGTACCCTGCGTTCACTTGACCGAAGAAAAACACGTCATCAAATCTACGAAAACCAACGCCAGAAGAGGCGTTCCTTGAAGTAGAAAATGTGTTTGAAAAAATGCACTTCGAATCCAGAATGACATTTGAGTACCAAAAGAAGTAAAAGCTTCCCACTGGCGTAACTACGATGACGCATAGGAGGCAGCCGCCTCCGAGTCCAACGACTTTTAGGCCCCCCCCCCCCTCACTGGTCCCAATTCAAATTTTTGTTTTAACCGAAACGTATCAGAAGGTAAGTTATTGCTATAGGTCTGTCTTGTATGGCAAGAATTTAATTGTTTTATTTTTATGGGGGAAAGGAGGGGGCTCCACTGGACTCTCGCCTTATGTCACAAAAACAACTGCATTTTTTTATGAAGGGTCTCCATTAGGCTCTCCCCTTGAGTGGAAAAAAAATTATTTTTTCCTTTAAAGGGCGGCCCCCACTGGGGTCTCACCTTGTGTGGCAATAACTGCATTTTTTTTTTATGAAAGGGGCCCGCCACTGCATTCACGCCTCCGGGCCCCAATTTTGGTGAAAAAATCGAACCTTAAATAAAAATTACTTCGGAGAATCGGTTTGCGGACAGATAACAAATATTCTCACACCGAATACCACACGTGTTTTTATGAACTCTATAATTTGTGCGCTGAATACTCAGTTCCTTTCCAGCAAATTTGCCTCGACCTTCGGTCTCGGGAAATTAAACATGGAAAGGAGTTTCGCGCTAAAACACACAAATTATCGATTATAGAAGCACTTGGGGGTATTATAGCCGACTTTGGTCCAAACGTCGAATCCTTAAAAGCCTAACGCGGCAAATGTGGAAACTGGAAATGAATAATCCTATATAGAAACTGTCAACAACGTACCTGACAAATTATGAATTGTGAATGAATTGACTTTTTTATTAGCTTCTCCAATGATGGTACGAAGTACTGAAGTACTCGTTTGTACTAGCAACAAAAATAATAAATACATAAATTCCATTCTGTCTAAATAGATGTAAATGTTTAAAAAAAAAGTTACAATCTGAATTCAATACAAAAATTGAATACAATAATTTACCTGCCATTACACATTAAAAAGACATTAATATTAAAAGTTATCACAGTTTGAATTCACTACAAAATTGATTAAAGTGTAAGGAAGTCTTTAAAGTGGATTCAATCAAGGCAACCTTTCTCTCGGTCTAATAATTTAAAGTTTAATGAGGTGTAGCCTGCGTACTTAGTTATTAGCACTGCCGGTACGCTAATGTGTTGCCATCTATATATATATATAATTACACAAGTTCCGCAACGCAGTCACCGGCAGCGCAGCAGCAATCTGCATCTGCAGCAGCTGCATACGATGCCATCTCCGCCATCTACCGACGGAACGGCAAATTATAAGAGTAGCAGCCAAGGCCCGCTGAGATAGTAGCTGCGCCCGGAACGCAATGGCCAGCAGCGCGGACATACGATGCCATCTACCGACTGAATGAGGCGGGGGGGGGAGCGAGACGGGGAGGGGGGGGGGGGAGGGGGGGGGAGCGAGCGAAGCGAGCGACTCAGCTAGTCAAATCATAATCATGGGACAAACCTTTGGCGGAACCTAAACATAAGTATCCATTTCTAATGTTCCGTTTTTTCGAAAATAAAAATCGGTGGACAATGGACACATATAAAATGGAACAGAAAAAAGCCAACAAATTAACTGAGTAAAAAACGGCTTCGCCGTTTAGAAAAAAAAAAAACATTAGAATTCGTATCCCCATACTCACAGCCTTGAAGGTACACGAATAAAAACGGATTAGAGTTCACTCGAACGCAACGAACTATAATTTGAACTCCAATTCGCAAAACGTAAACCCACAAACACACACAAATTAGACGCCATAAACAACAAAACGCTACAAAATTGAAAGATAAAAATGCATACACAAAATGAACACAAATTATAGTTCGTTGCGTACGAGTGAACTCTAATCCGTTTTTATTCGTGTACCTTCAGGGTTGTGAGTATGGGGATACGAGCTCTAATGGTTTTTTTTCTAAACGGCAAAGCCGTTTTTTACTCAATTAATTATATTCCTTATTTAGTCAAAAAAAGTTGTAATTTTAAACTTTAACTTACAGAAGGATATAATATTTCTGAAGTTTTTCGGAAGTTGATTTAAGTTGTGATGGATATTTGCACATTTTCCAATACTTATTTCACCACAACGGAGCGAAAATTTTCTTTTAATGGAGGCTAGATATGCAATATCTATAGGACATGCAGTCGGCCTTGGATCGAGAAACAAAATGGTTTCCTCGTTTTAACAAGTTCGTTCAAACGCTAGTTCTTGCCAATTGACACATGCTATAGGACTGTTAGCAGCACAAGGATATTTTTCACACACTGGGATATTTGGTAAAGACCTACACAACGTAATTTTCAACGTAACTTTCGCGCAAGTTACCGTATACCGAAATTTTTAATAACCCTCTCAATTACATAATAATTGTTTATTATGGCAGTGTAAGATTGTAACGATATGCTATCTAACACGATTAGATTCGGTTTGATTTTTTATTTATTTTTATTCTTTTCTCCTTATCTTGGAAAGATATGAGAAATATTTTGTTTTGTAGGCTAAAAATGCTGACTGATTAAGATGACATAATAAATAAAGAATGAATCACAACTGTTGGTTAGTTAATACGATGACGGATTCTGCTGGTTTATAAACACCATTAAACCTATCTTATCTCTTGGGTGTGAGTTAAGTACTGTTTTATTTAAGCTGTACGCAGCCAGTAGCGCATGCGCAGAAGCAAAACCTACGACTTACGATGCAATAAACACGTTGGCAAGTCAAAACGCACCAATATTTAGTTACGGAAGCGTACGACTTTTTAAAGGTTAGCTTCCATGAGTTGCAATAATTATGGTATATTGTGAATAGTCTCAGCCGGCCTTGCTTCTCTGTTCTTTTCGTTGCCAGGCCTGCCACCAGTTGGCCAAGATGGCTGACAGAGGTTGGTTTCACTTTCACCCAGGACGATGCACGGTAAATGCGTTTACCGGACAAGCAGATTCACGATTTAAGGCGCAGCCGTCTGTGATACTTCCGCTCTGAGATTATGGGATGGCAACCACCATTAAAGTCAAAATTGGT
The DNA here is from genome assembly GCA_023313725.1 of Lithobius niger. Taxonomy (NCBI): domain Eukaryota; kingdom Metazoa; phylum Arthropoda; class Chilopoda; order Lithobiomorpha; family Lithobiidae; genus Lithobius; species Lithobius niger. The sequence goes on along the minus strand of JAHWFP010161145.1, from coordinate 52,444 downwards.
GAGCTAATTGTGTCGCAGTAGGGTAACTCAAAAACGGTGGAGAAACTTGGTCCGACAAGTTGGGTAAACCACACACAGCTACAGTTAAACCGTGATGCTGTTTGCAAAATTTTTCCTAGCACAGGAAATGTTTGAACTAATTTATAGCTGTGCGACATTAAAAATTGATGCTTGCATCGTTTTTTAGATATACAGCATTTTCACAGTGGCAACTTGGGTGTAGTATGAATGTTGTCTTTGCCGCACGGAACAGGAGTGATGGCGAAATATAGGATGTGTATCTGACGAATCTCATTCAAGCGAGAGAAACCGCGAGAACGGTAGGAACCATGAGTGGCTCGCCATGTTTCTTCTGTTTTTAAAATTGTTGTTTTAATCTGAAATTGCTGTTATGCTCTTTGTAGGGTGTTGCAACAATTTTGTAAATAAAATAAATAAATAAATAGATTGAAGGATTGGCCTCTCGCGAATCTCATTCGGACGAGAACTGGAAGTCGGCCAAGCGCCGGAAGGAAGGCAGAGTGCGAAGGTTGGCATGCATTGTTTATAATACAGTCGCGACCCCTTGCTTTCACTACTTTTGACATGAGCACGAGACACCGCAGGGACCTTCAAATCCTGAAAATGCCAGGCGGAAGGGGGATGGCTGAGGCCAGGATCGAAGCCAGACTTTTCGTACAGGAGGTGGTCGTTCTATCAACCAGGGGGGGGGGGGGGGGGCTTGCCAAAAAAAATACGGTAAAACAGTAAAACTGGTCACTCATTCAAAAACTGGCCCCGTAAGGTAGCAACTGAGTGGTGGAAGACGGAGTGGGATTGTCTTGGAGACTACAGCGGGGCATGTTGCTTCCTTCTTTTAAAGTGACACGAAAATACCATGGAGCCATCTAGCGGGAGTATTATCGTTAACCTTTGCAGATCGCTCCCAGCTCTCTCCGAATTTTTACTCAATAACTAGGGAGGCTCGTGGCTTGTTTGTTTCGCTAAAAGAAATAGCGTTGTGGATTCCTCCCCTTGATGCTAGCAAGTGCTAGATAATGCCAAGAATTTATAGGGTTAGGGAGGAGAATTTGTGGCTGAGATCCCTTCTGAAACGTCTTCGATTCATTCCTATTAGTTCCGTCTAAGTTTATAGAGGGCGCCATGAGTTTTATGTGGGAATTTCTACTCAGTTTTCAGCCTAAAATTAAACGAAACTAGCTTGCATTTAATTATTAATCAGTTTAGCTTAGTTGTAATTTAATTTACTTTAGATTTGGGCTGAAAAATGAGCAAAAATTACCAGATGGAACGCGTGGCGCCCTCTGAAAACTCGGATGGAACTTATAGGAATGTAACACGTTTCAATAGGGACTTTTTAGAGTTACAAATTCTCCCACCCAACCCTATAAATTCTTGAAATATATACTAGATGGCGCTATATGTTGCCAGATTCTGCAGACTTTCAATCGGTGATAGTGTCACTTTAAATGTATGGAGGTGTGATTAAATCAAGACGTGAACTCGTTCTCCAAATCTATTCAATTGTGTGTCTAACGAACGTGTCCGGAGAATAAAGGAACTGTTACAAAGCAAGTAAACCTGAGTTGTGCTTCCCTTTAAAGCAACATACCGCCTGCCTTATAACCTTCCGCCTGCCTCACAACTCCCACGCGACGATCACATCCGCGTATTTACCACAACTAAGGTCAACTGAGACGGTAGCTTCGTTCCTCGCAACTAAAACGTTGCTACTGTCTCAGTTGGCATTGCGCCTAATAGTTCAGCCAGCGTGAACCCATTGATTGTGTCGTCACAAACCGGAATGATTCTCGTATTTTAAAATCACAATTTATAATTTTCTAGGCTAGTGTCTTATAATTTTGCTTCGGCGAGCTATTGGAATAATTAATTTTAATTTTTACCGCATTAATCTATTAAATTTTAGATCTCATGGTAATTATTAGAAAATTAGTAGATATACACACAGAGATGAACCGTCATGATTATTGTACGCGCGCAGTGCATGATTTAGTGACGGGTCGTTAGTAAATAAAGTTCCATTATATTCAACAGAAAATCTCCTAGACGCCACATTTTAAAAAGGATTTTTAGCAAGGGAAAGACTAACGGTAAGGAAATAGACCTTTGGGGCCATACTTGATGTGGAGGATCGAGAAAAATGGCGCTGGGAGGTATATCCCTTTAATACGCCACTGGCGTACCATAATTTTGTATTCACTTTGCAGAGCAACGGTGTAGCATTAAATCTCGACTACATTCCGTGTTACACTGCCGAACGACGAAACCATCCAATCTCGAGCTTGTCCGTCACTGAGAGAGGGAACGAAAGGCTCGTTTATTTTTATTTACTTTTTTATTTATTCGTAATGATTACTGGCATCAAATATTTTATTGCGCTCTGTCGCAGTCACGCCAAACAGGCCGCAAGAGACGCACACCCCTTGATTCCCATAATTATGCTGTCTCGTGATTTCTTCATTGACATCGTGGAGAGACGGCCCCCCAATTTACGGCAGGGACATTCGGCCAAACACCAACCCTTTAGCGCCTCTTTGCGAATCCGGAATGCGACCGAACGTGTTATTTCCCACGCAATAAACGTCTTTCGATTGGTTTCCGCCATGTTGGACTGTAGCAGCCAATAGTCATTATGGACTTGACCTTGAAGTGGGCGAAACATGATCATGGGTGTAATTGAGGGGTGGTTTTGTGGCACGCCAAATCACACCCGTTGTCACGGAAACTGATCGGCGATGATTGGCACAGATGCGTGGCAATATGGATATCGCTTCACTGATTCTCAAACTCTCCCAACTTTCGATTGCACTCAGCGTTATCGCTTGCGAAATTCTCTCCCGTGGCGAAATACGTGCCGGGCATGCGTAATTAATAAGGTGTTTACTACCGGCGACTGCTGGCAAGTTAAACAACTAAAAATGGGACGAGGATAGTAAAGATTGTAGGTCGGTGGGAAACACAGCGATTCTCGATACCAGCCGATGAAGGCTTTGACCACATGGTAAGTCGACGTAGCGTATTGTGAGGGTCAATGTAGTTACAATTGCGTGCGCAAGAAAAATAAATAACCAACAAACACATAATGTGTGGGTGGATGTAAAAGCGAAATTGTGCAGTGTTAAAAATTTCCGTAAAATTATGATACGGTACTACGAAATGGTAATATACTTATTATAGTTTGAAAGTTTGATTAGATATGGTATTGAAATATATGGCTTTGCTGCTAACTGCCACATAAATAGACTGCAAAAACTGCAAAACCGAATCGTAAAAATTCTTTTTAACGAATATGGAAATTTAAAATGTAAACAAATATACAGGAAAACAAAAATACTAAAAATTAAACAACTTAGAGATTTCGTTGTAATTCTGAAAAACTATTTTAACTGTGACCACAAATTAAGCTCAGCAATAAAGAATAATTATTTCAGGAAAACCACATATCGATATGAAGTGCCTTTTGCCAAGAACCAATATGGCAAACGAACAAACAAATATAAAATTCCTACTATATTTAATGAAATCCCCTATTGAACTACTCCAAATTGATGGGATAACTGAGATTAAAAATAAACTATTCGACTACTTCTTACTTAATCAAGAAATCGATTAAGCAATGCCCAGATAAACACTCGGTCTAATTAAAAAAAAAATTTTTTTTATTAATATAGTTGTATTTACGTAGATATACATAAATGTGGAATGTGCATTTAGTGATTATTATTATTATTATTATTTTTTTTTTGTTTTGTTTTGTACTTAAACTGTTACATTGTGTTTATTTTTGTTTCTGATTCCTACTATGGATTTATGTTCAAAATAGTACTTGTCAACAAATAATGTGTTCTATATTACCTCCATATTATTGTTATCATGAGCCATATATTGTACCTGCCTTATACGGCACACACAAGTTCACCGTGAACTTCGAGCCGTCGTAATAAACTTCTTACTTACTTACTAGTTCTTTTAACTTTAAAAGTTTAAGCGTAGTCCCGACCGGAAAATTGATCTCAATGAGGAATGTGTATTGGCTTGACGGGAAGTGGGGAGTTGGGTGGTCCATGGACGACGAGTCTGTCCTCCTCCCCGGTTTAAAAAAAAAATTTTACAAGAGGTACAGATGTATGGTAAGATCTATGATCTGGACTTTGTTTGACATCTCTGTGATGTGTAGCGCAGTGGCAAACCGGAGCACTGCACTGTGACTGAGGTTGACGCTTTTGACGTATAGCTGTCGACGCGCTAAATTAAGCCTCAATTCCTCCCCCCCCCCCCCCGGGAGTTCGCGAGACTAAAAGGCCTTTTCGGTTAAAAAGTAAATAAGTAGGAAATAAAACCAAAAACAAAATAATATCTCAGCTGTTGAATATATCCCAAAAATATCCGCTAAAAATACTCTCGTATTCATAATTTTCGCCTGCGGCTGTTTTTTTTTTTAGGGGTGGCAGAGGAGGGAGGAGGTTCAGGGCGGTATCACCTTTCATGGACCGAGGGTACACGGAGGTTTTTTACGTCGCTTTATCTTACGTCGACGTAGCTTACGTCGATGCTTAGAGCGTTTTAAGAACCTCCGTGTACCATTTCAAGTCGCTTTATCTCAAACCACCTCGATACGTCGACGTAAGGAGTTGAAGCGCTTTAACAACGTACGTGTACCCACCTAAAACCCATTTTCTACGTCGCTCTAAGGATTGCTTCCCTTTGATTGGTTGAAATTAGCGCGCTGAAACGTCACGAAACTAGGACGGCAACCTGTCACTTCGTTAAAACGAAGTCGAAAGCCAGCTGGCTGAATGGGGACTTGGCAATAAAGAGGGGTTTGCTTGATGGGGGATTAGATAAACGCGATGCAAGACCCCCCCCCCCCCGCTGTCGTTTTTACTCACTCCAACTACAACCTCCGTGTAAACCACCTCACTCCTAAAGCGATGTGAGTTCAAGTCGACGTAAGGTAAAGCGACGTAAGATAAAGCGACGTAAAAAACCTCCGTGTGCCCTCGGTCATGGTCCATTTGGGTTCATGGGTAGCTGCGAGCACTGGGGCGTCAGATTCGATAGGCGTCTTGGTCGCGGCTATACATCTCTGGCTTCTAAACACCCGAGTTCGATGCTGGTGAAAGGAAGTGCATATGTCGGCTACGGGTTTTTCTCCGGTTGTTTTCCCCGCTCGTTGCACGAGGGTTTCCTCCGGGTACTCCGGTTTCCTCCCTCATCCGGCAAAAAAACAACTAAAATGATGGTGGTAACTTCCACTTACCATCTACCGCTTGGGCCTTAAAAACGCGGTAATCTTACTGACCAACTCCTATTCTATTCGGGGCCTTTCAGGGCTGCCCTTCCCGGGTTTATTATCTTAAATCTGCCGCCGTTTGTGCACTAACTAACATGTCACATGCCCTATTAATCATTGATCATGAACATGTTCGCAACGATGATCATTAAGCAGTACAGTGTATCCAAAGAACACGGTTAAACTTAAGAAGCGGAAACAAATTATCAGTTCTTTGTAATTTTAAAATTTCAAAAGTGCGCAACGTACATTTTTTTTTTACACTAAAATACGTATCGCTTCAGTGCGTGCACCACACCGTTATCAAGCCCAGAACAATTTTCAAAGCTGTGGCTGATTGTGCTGTCCTCTCCTTTTTATGTGACCTTTTATTGATTTTTTTGTGCTTTGAAATTTACACTGCGCTTCACAACGAAGAGGTGGGATACACTCTGAAAAGTTGCATGTTTTTGCGTGGAAAAAATTTCACTGTACCTTTCGGCTGTGAAATCCACAGATACACACGGAAAAAAAGGCGAAGGGGAAAAAAACCGCCGAAAAGAAAGCCGGGAAAAAGTTTTTTTTTAAATGCCTGGAAAAAACACGAAAAAGGAAAATGGCAATGGAGAAAAAAGGCCGCGTAAAAAATCCAAAGTTTAAATAAAAAGCAGGATAAAAAGCCACGAATAATTGGCCCCCTGGGAGGGGGCGGAAAGCATGGAAAAGAGGAAAAAAGTAAAAAAAAAAAAGAAGAAATAGAAGCCCCAGGACTCGTAGTACAGTTGGTGTAATTGCTGATTTAGTACGCCGCTGTGGCGCATAAATAAACGCATAAAAATGTGGTAGAGGACGAGCGTAATAACAAAAAGTAGTAAGGTTATTGGCTGAGCGATCGACGCGAGCGAGGCCGAAAACTCATTGATATTGGATTTTGCGTTCGTGTTTATCAGTGTGTGTCTATCTACGTGTTTGTCTTTGGGAATGGATAACGTCTGCAGTTTTGTTCTGCTTTGGTGCGTGAAGAGAATGAGATCGAAGACGAAATTCCTACCGCAAATATTTTGGAGGTATTCAGGTTTTCCGTTGGGTGGTTTTCCGTTTTTTAGTAGCTGCCATCAGTCGCGCTTCCCCACAAGGTCTCTAGATCTCCCCCCCCCCCCACCACACCCACCACCCCGTCTGAGTGGGAAAAATGGGCTACAGTCGGAAAAAAAGGAAGTTCAGAGAGGTCGATCAATACTACGGCAAAAGAACTGTATAAAGAGTGCACACAAAAAAAAACAAGAAAAAGGTCTTCCGAATTTTCGGAAAATAGGAATCCATCGGAATATTTATTTCAACCTTCACCCCCCCCCCCCAACCAAATATTTTGTATTTAGTATGTTCTGCTTCAATCTTTAAATCTTTAAATGTCACGTTAATTGCAGTGGACGCTTCACCAGACATTCATTTTACCTAACTAGATGAGTTCTTTCAAGGTTATTACTATGTAATGACGCAAATTTAAAAATATTATCGAGTATTGCTTTAAAAAGATAAGGAAGATGAAAATGATGTTATCGTTTTTCTTTATTCTTCAACTTCAAAACTTGCGTAGCCAACTGCATGTATCTCTTTGGAAATCCTTGCCGAGTTGTGTAAACTGATCTATGCAGTCAATGTCACCATTTTTTTTTGTTTGCGTACAGAAGTGCCCTAAAGGTTTTAATTATGGAGCCTATTAATAACACGGTAAGAGCTCATGGAGGATATGTGTCTCAGAATCGAAATGCACAATAATTCTACACTGGATATCCCTAAACCATGCGCAATGGCTGTTTGCCGGGACGTCACCATGAGTTAGCCAATGACGAACGAGAACAACGGCTGTTTGTCCGTCTGATTGGACTAGTCCAGTCACGTGATATGCACGTCACAGCAAACGGCCATGGCGCGTGGTATAAATCATTAAAAACGTATGATGTGCGTGTACCTCTACTCCTCTTGAACCAGGGCACCTACAAAGATGGGAGTAGGACCAAATAAAAGATAATTAAATTGCGCATTCGTTAGGCCGATTTTTGTCACTGTAACTTGATTTTATGACCCTCAAATACGCGAAAAACGCTACAAAAATAAGTCAAATTTTTTTTTTACCCTTATGACGTTTGTTCATGACGTCATAGTTTGTTCATGCCAAGTTTATTATGCCTGAACAAACTTTTTTAATAAAACTAGACGTCATGAACAGGAGTGCTGAGGGATGTGATGGACGAACTGTGAACAATAATTGCAATTAGTTTGTCGAAATATCAGTGCATCGATTTTGTGATGATCTTAGAATCAAAGAAATTGCATGAAGCATGGATCGACGCCAATGGAGTGACCGAAGCGAAGGATATGGCTAGTTTCTTTTAAAATGATTAAAAGAACCACGATTTCGTCATTTCATATTTCCAACAATTTCTTCAGTTTTTCTTCTTCGGTTTGTCTGCAATATCAGGGGTAGCATAAATATAAGAGGACGTGTATATAATTCGCTCCTGGTAATATTCATGCCCACACTTCTCTTGAGGTCAAAGGCCGTCGGCGGATCATTTTCTACTTTTGATGTCATATTCAAATGTCATGCCGGCGAAGGATCGTAAATTTTCGTCGATAACATCGCCGTTTTTGAAGATGATATTGTTTAAGCCTACGTAATTGGTTTATTATGTAACAAATGCAGCAACGTTCTAGATTCTCTCAAATATCGAAGTGATCTTTAAGGAGTGGAATATGCAAATGTTTAAATTTTGTGCTGAATTAATGGTTTATCTGACCCACAAAAAGAGTGGTATGCCGTAAGAGTTCTTTCTTGTTCTTTTTTTTTTTTGTGGGTCACCTACACGCGTTGTGTCCACTCCAGCAGATTTAATGGTCTGACCAGCGTGCAGTGAAAACAAGGTCAGCACTAGCCATTGTAGTTCAAGGGCGAGCAGACGAACTGGCGGGGAAAGTGGAGGGAAAGTCAAACGAACCATTTCGCTTTCTGTGTCCTGGAAAAGTGGAAGTGGTGCTAAGGATCAGGACTAAGCTCAGAGGAAAACGGAACAACAGTAATGATTATACCGTAAGTAACCTCGTTGCGTTTAGTATTAGGACGCATTCATTAGAAATGCCCACGGTGGGGTGGATGGTTAAAGTGATGCTGCTTTGGTAACGCCGCCACCTGAACCAATCGTCAATATCGTTTTGTTAAATGCGTGCGCTCGTATCAATCCGTAACAATAAGTTAAAAAAAATTCGAGAAGATGTGCCGTGCTTGAGTTTTGCTTTGCTTTGCGTGGAGGACGCCCATTTTCGTGTTGAATGTGGGAGTGTGGGCTCGTAGGCAGGTGTTCCGGTTGCTGGGGTAGTACGACCCCTATAAAATTGTCAACATTTTGACGAAAAAGTGTATGTAAGTTCCAGGATCTAACGACAAAAACGACTCTCTATAAAGTCCCGAATTTGAGGGCAAAAGTATTCCCAAGGCCCTGAATTTGAGTACAAAAATCCTCCCAGGGTCCCAGAATTTAGGAAAAAGAAATGAAATTTGAGCATGTTGTGGCCTTGAATTGTGGAAAGTTTTGTCCAATAATATCTGATATCGTTTTGGACACAATTTAGTAAAAGGTTTTACCACATTTCACCGTTCGATGGTCCACGTTCTAAAAATTTTCTGTCTCCGGCGTGGGAGGAGAACACGGTGAATTGTTAGAGAAATTGGGAGGGTTGGGGTTCTGATTCACGGATCAAATGATTTTTGAGGTGTGGGGAATACTTAAAACAGGTTGAGGTGTGTAGATTTAAAGTTTGTTATGAGTAACTGAATTATTAGTGTGATGTATTGCTTCATTGTTATTGTATTGCGACACTGTTCTTGCGAGGGCTGGCACTGCGTATCGGTGAACAAGTATTGAATGTTTTGGGTTAAAAGTTTTGAGTGTTATTCTTGTTGGTTTGAACGCCAAGCTAGTTATCCTGGGCAGGGGAATGGATAATAAGGTTTTATTAGCTTGAAGCTTTCAGGGTTAGTTAATTGTGTTCCATCTGTCAACCTACCTGCCAGCGACTGAGATCTCTACATGGGTAGCCGTCGTGGGAGGTACTACATGCGTGAGTTGTATTGTTTGTGTTGTCACCGGTTCAAAGAGCCACCGATGCCAACGTGACATTTCAGGTGGAGAAAGAAATTAAGTAGTTTGAATGCCTGGGGCAAACCCAGGAGCTCGAATTGGGGAAACCTCCGCTCATGGCAGGGTCTAAGAGAACAGCCAGAATAGAGCAAACCAGATCACCTAGCTGCTGAATGAGCCTGACTATCTGTCACACTACCCTGGAAAGCATGTTTGGCATTGACTTTACCAGGGTTCTCTTACCAGTGATTACAGAATCAGAACAGCTTACTTCCAACTGCAGGATAAGCTCTCACTACGAGCCACGGAACAATGGTGAAAGTTTTGTTGCTGTAGTAACGTTAATCGACAAATTTAAATGGATAATAGGGATTAAACGGTACCACCTCCAAAACAACAACACAATACCACCAACGCAGAACAAGCACTGTTCTTCGTTGGTGGTATTGTGTTGTTGGTTTGGAGATGTCTTTGAAATACCACTGTGTCAGCCTGTTACTGGTGTTTTCGATTTTAACCAGTACCACTTTTAGCCGACCAGATTCGATCCGATACCGTTTTAGTTCAAATTGAAGATAAAATGTGTAAATTCAGTTTAAAAACGTACACTTTGTAGCGCAACGCATAAAACTGGTATAAAACTGTACCTTACATTTCGAAGCACGACTTTTCTTCATTTTTGCATTGTGCGTTGTGCTACAAACTGTGTGTTTTTGCACCATTACAGCTGCACATTTTTCTGCACATCTTGCTGCACTATGGATGGTGATGCCTGCAAGTGAAAGCTGATAATTAGTGTAACGTGAATGATCTTGGTGCAGTACGGAATGGTGGTGCTTGAAAGTGAAAGCTGCTTACTGTAACACAAAAGATGTTGTCGCACTACGGATGGTGATCACCGCAAGGGAAAGCTGATAACTGTAACGTGAAAGATCTTGGTGCGTTATGAATGGTGGTGTTTGCAACTGGAAGCTGAATACTGTGACGTGAATGCTTTAAGTTCAAATGATGTTTCCTATAGTGGATCTGAATACTGTAACGTGAAAGATATCGCTGCACTGCGGATGGTGATGTTTGCAGGTGAAAGCTGATAACTTCAATGTGAATTATCTGGGCGCAATACGAATGGTGGTACTGCAACGTGAAATATTTTGTTGAACTACGGATGGTGATGTATGCAAGTGAAAGCTGATACGCTAACTGTAATGTGAATAATCTCGGTTATTACGAATGGTGGTGTTTGCATGTGAAAGCTGATTACTGCAACGTGAATGTTCTTGGTGCATCCGAACTGTGGCTTTTGTAGCTGAAAGCTGATTACTGCAACGTGAATGCTCTTGGTGCATCCAAACTGTGGCTTTTGCAGCTGGAAGCTGATTACTGCAACGTGAATGCT
>JAHWFP010161145.1:27776-41606 GCA_023313725.1 Lithobius niger | reverse complement strand
AGCTGATTACTGCAACGTGAATGCTGTTGGTGCATCCGAACTGTGGCGTTTACAGCTGGAAGCTGATTACTGCAACGTGAATAGTCTAAGTTCTAAGTTCTAATGGTAATGTTTCGTATTGAGCTGAATACTGCAACGTGAAATATTTTGTTGCACTACGGATGTTGATTTCTGCAAGTGAAAGCTAATTACTGTAACATGAATGATCTTGGTGCAATGCCAATGGTGGTGCTTGCAAGTGGACGCTGATTACGCTGACATGAATGATTTTGGTGCATTACCACTGGTGGTGTTTGCGAGTGGAAGCTGAATGCTTTGTGAGTGACCTAGCAACAACATGGATGGTGATTACTGCAAATGAAAACTTATTACTTAAAAGTATATGTGAATGATCTTGCTTGGTGATTACCGGAAGTGGAAATAGGATCATTGTAACAGTGAATTATCCTGATCCAGTGCAGGTGGAGATTACTCTTAAGTGGAAGCTGGTTACTTAATGTGAATGATCATGGTGTACTACGAATGGTGATAACTGTTGTAATAGCTGTCTATTTTAATCTGAATGACAGATGCTTGGCGGATGTTCTCGAGTTGTTTTACTGCAATCTGCACAATACTATGAATGGGTTTTAGGACTAGTTCGTCAATCTGCGTGTTGATTACTGTAATTTGATCGTTCATTGTCTTACGAAAGATGATATGGTGATTGGAACAGATTGAAGCCCATTAAATTCATTATGATGCGTTAATGAACACTACATTGCTTGATGTTGACTGGAATAATCTAGAGCCACCCAAAACCAAAACTGGTATAAGTGAAGCCGCCAAGTTTCGAAAAAGGACCGGCCTTTGAAAATAGTGATATCATTCAATCAAGGAAATGCCGCCAAGGTTAATCCTATCAGCCAAGTTAATCGCACCGACTAATAGTTTGAGAGTTAAATGAAAACTAGAGTATTGCTACGTGCGGTAGCAAACTTCAAGTTTTTATTTAACGACCAAAGTATTATTCGATGTGAACTTGGCTAATAAGACTAACCTTGGCGGCCTTTCCCTGGTTAAGTGATATCACTACTTTCAAAGGCCGACCCTTGTTGGAAACAAGGCGGCTTACCTTATACCAGTTTTGGTTTTGGGTAGATAGCAAAACTTTGATAGGACTGTGAATCTACAAACAATCACACGGTCTTATCGTCACCTCTGCCTTTTTTTTTCTGAAAGAATATTATGTCAATAAATTTTCTCATTCATAATTTTCCTTTACCATAAAAACTAGCTTCAAATAATAAAATAACATTAGTTAAAGCTTGGGAATTATTTAGTAGGACGAGAGCGTTTTAGGGAGTCACCCCAAGATGGCGACCTGAGCTCTGGCTGTCTCAGGTTTTTAAGTGTTTTGCCTTTTAAATTGTGAATAAGACATGCAATTAATGCCGAAAACTAAATCGTTTTGAATGTATGACAAATGTAGGTCCATTGCTTTATCAGCTGAGAGCAATCTTCAAAGCGATCTACTTCAAGTACAAATTAATTTTTTCATCAAAATAACATCAAGGACCGCGGTAGCTGTTCTTATGTAAGCCTCAGCACGAACTTCCATGATAACCCAAACCGCCTGAAAAGACTTTCAGACCCTTTTTTTTTAGAGTCCATATGGTGCTCGGGTCGGTTCTCGGATTCGAACCGGCATTCTCTTGGTTTGGAGCCGACGACGCTGACCACTGGGCTGTGACTGCCCGCTTTGCTCGGGGTCCCCGGGGACCCCTCACAAAGCTCGCGCTGGAACTTAGTTTTTCGCTGTTATACGTTGAAGGCGTACGTTCGTATCTAGGCGGTTATGGGTTAAAAGTCAAACTTTGAACTCCTATAGGTTCGCCCAAAATTGACATAGACCAACGAAATTCGGTATTTGGGGTCGTGTCATAACTATTTCACCGCATTACAAATTTTAATGACAACAATTGAACCGTTCGGCGTCCACAGCATGGCCGTTTCTTGTTGTTGTTGTTCTTGTTGTTGTTGTTGTTGTTGTTGTTGTTGCTGTTGGGACTCTTTGCTCTGACCTGGAGATCGAACCACTGAACCGATTTTCAAGTTCTATAGCTTAAAACGTAGGTATGGACATCGCCTAGGGCCTTTCGCAGGCTATTTTAATGCAACTACAATATTCTTGACACGGAAAGCCAAATGGGCTAGAACTTTTGCTCTCACCTGGAGATCGAACCAATGAACCGATTTTCAAGTTCTATAGCTTAAAACGTAGGTATGGACAAGGCCTAGAGCCTTTCGCAGGCTATTTTAATGCAACTACAATATTCTCGACACGGAAAGCCAAATGGGCTAGAACTTTTGCTCTCACCTACAGATCGAACCAATGAACCGATTTTAAATTTGTATAGCTTAAAATGTAAGTATTAACACTGACCAGGGCCTTTTGAAGAAGTTTTTGATGTGACTACAGTATTCTCGTCGGCAGAGCAATTATTATTGTAGAGCACTGGGCAGAAATCATTAATGTTATTGTTGTGACTCTTTGGTCTCACCTCTATAGATCGAACCACTGAACCGATTTTAAAGTTCTATAGCTTAAAACGTAGGTTTGGACAAGGCCTAGGTACTTTTGCAAGCTATTTTAATATAACTACAATATTCTTGACACGTAAAGCAAATGGGCTAGAACCTTTGCTCTCACCTAGAGATCAAATCAATGAACCGACGTTCAATTTGTATAGCTTATTAGTATTAAAAAACGCTTAACCGTATAAAATACGGATGTAAGCCTTAAAAAACTTAAAGCCCTAAAGGAACAGATATTAGAAAAAGACATGTAAGCCATCAGCGTCGCACTAATACGTGTAAAAAAATCTCCAGCGACCCAAAAAAACAAGCCTTCTTTTACACGTATTAGTGCCACGCTGATGGCTTACATGTCTTTTTCTAATATATGTTCCTTTAGGGCTTTAAGTTTTTTAAGGCTTACATCCGTATTTTATACGCTTAAGCGTTTTTTAATACTAATTAGTTAATACTTGGGCATTGTTAGGTAAGACGAGAGCGTTTTACTTTGGCCTTTGGTCTTTACTATAAGGCCGCTAAACGTTAATTAAGTGGTTCTCGGGAGCGGACGCATGAGTCTTTTTTTTCAGTGCATGAAAGGTTTTTTATGACATTGCCGAAAAATATTTAAAAAATCTGATCACGCATCAGCACTTTCATCAAACATTTCCTGGGGCCGATGACCACATCAGCTCTTTGCTCCGTTCACATGATCGCCTCGAAACAAATCTTATATTAGGGTCGTTCAGTGGCATATCACAACTCAAAAATTTGATCTAAAGAATGACTTGCAAATTTGCAACTTTCACACGCTCACACTAGCATAAAACACAGATTTTGTACTCCACAACAAAACGTAAGCTACTGATTTTGTTTTGTTTGGTAAATAAAAAAAAAAACAAGCCTCCGCCCGCATGTGAAAAATCACGAGTAAAACGTAAAAAAAAAACACCGTCCGCCCGATGGTTTTTTTTAATACCGCTCCCGAGAACCACTTAATTAATTTTTAGCGGCCTAAAACAGCACAAGTAGGAACGACTATGCCATTGTACATCAGCCAAAGCTGAGAATATTGGCAGTGATTAACTTCAACGTCGGGAGGATGACAGAGACCCTCTCATCGTCGTGAAAACTCTCATCGTGATTAATGGGTCTCTCTCGTCCTTCCAATGTTGAATTTAATCACTGCCAACGAAATTTTCTTCATGCATCATACATCCTGTTTTGCGGATTTCGGTTCGTAAATCAATCAGTTGGGCAAAGAGATTTTAACATCATTATTGACACCATTTTGACATCATATTAAAAATTAATCAGACATCATTAAACTATGTTTTTCTTGGGCCATCCTAACCCTTTCATGCCGAGAGTAGGCAAATGGACACAGATACAAGATGGAGCAAAAAGTAAGCCCCAGGCATGCCAGTGACCTTTGACCTCTCATTTTTGGCTGCTTCGTTTTGAGTCGTCAGAGCCAAAATCGCGCCATTTCGAAATTCCAAACTATTTGGTAAGTATAGTTCTATGTCAGTGCACTTGGCCAAACTAGTACCGATTTCACATGGAATAAATGAAGTGTGCCATTCCGTGCCGTACCGAATCCCGCAATTTGATTTCACATGTAATAAACTTATGGTGCCGTACTGAAATGGGGCGCGAATTTCCACACATCCTCAGCCACGTTTTAGGGTGACTGAATGTTCAGTACGACTGCCTCGTGTGCCAGAGGCCCTGGGTGACTGGGTCCAGTCTTCCCTCGGCCCACCAGTGTGCCTTCGGGAAAACAATGGCCCGGAAATGCAGTCGTGTTCATGTCGCTTGTGGCGTGTAAAAACTCCTAAGCATTTCCTAGCAATTGAAAATAGTCCTCTTCGTTCCGAGATTACTAGCAATTGAAAATGACGTTAATTCGACTTTTTCCGCCTTTCCCCCCATGTTTCGAAACGTGGACATCACGGTTCGGTACTGCACGGGTGCGACACGGTTCGCTTTATTTGATGCGTGTGAATTCTAGTGGCCGCATCGCCACGCTCTGAAACGTAAGCAAGAATGGTGACACGGCAGGGGAAGGGAGAAGCGAAAAAGAAGGGGGGGGGGAAGGACGAAGAGTTCTTCTTGGAATTTAGAAGGCGCGCAACCAAAAAAACATGGTTGGCCATGCTTTGCATTTGTTACGCGTAAAATCAAACGCTGTACCCGACGTGTCATTGCTTGAGGCTATCACGGAGCGGCATGGTCCGTTCGGCCATAACCCGCTTTGAATTATGACGTGTGAAACCGGTATAGAGCGTTGTTTAAATCACCTTGCGTTGTTCTTGTTCCACGCCTGCCCGGCAACTAATCCTTTTACCCACTCACTCCTCTTGCTCGGTTGGGGCAGCAAATTGAATTTCCTGATGGGTCCGACAAACCCGGAAATAGGTTACGAGATCGGCAAATTCGAAATCACTACAATAAATTTAGATTTGCATTGGATTTGCAGATATGCAGGGATTTCCGCGGATTTGTGCAGAACTGCAGGGATTTGCGCATATTTGCAGGGAGATGCGTGGATTTGCAAAATTTGTACAGATTGCAAGATTTGTACAGATTTGCGCATCTTTGCAGGGATTTGCGCATCTTTGCAGGGATTTGCTTGGATTTGCAAGATTTGTACAGATTGCAAGATTTGTACAGATTTGCAAGATTTGTATGGATTTTTTTGCAAGATTTGTTCTGATTTTCAAGATTTCGCTTGGATTTGCGGATTTTAGGACGATTTACAGATTTAGAGATTTCATTTAGATTTGCTGATTTGCAGTGATTTGTGCGGTTTGCAGATATTACTGGATTTGCAAGTAGATTTGAAAGTTTCGTGTTGATTGGGACTGATTTGCTATGATATGCAGCATTTAGAGATTTGCAATGATTTTCAGATTTCGCTTGGATTTGCAGATTTCACAAAGATTTGCAAATCCGAAATCAGAGAGCGCACGGGATTTCAGCCCTTGTCAGACCAATCGGAATTTCCTATTAAATTTTTCTCTCTTTTTACTGTAATGTAAAAAGCCCTGAGTGATAACTCAAACTTGAGTCTGCTACCGACTGGGACTCGAAAGACTTCCCGTGGTTAGAGCGCCCGGCTAGTAAACGGGATGTCCTGGGTTCAAGTCCCAGTCGGGGCAGTAGTCTTTTCTTTCTTTCTCACACTAGTGTATTGTGTATCCTCACAAGGCCAGTCTTTAATGCAGACTGCTTGCTTCGTTTACCCTTTACCTTGTTATTTCTTTCTTTATTTACTACTTGCATTATTTCTAGTGTGGAGGCCAAGAAGCAATGTTGCTTTCCCTCCTTGTATGTATGTTTGTGATATCTAGGTCACCACTGAGAAAGATTGAACAGCTACTTAGCTCGGCTGGAGCCTGTAGCCAGTACCCGCCCCGGTAGTGCAGTGTTTAGAGCGCCCGGCTAGTAAACGGGATGTCCTGGGTTCAAGTCCCAGTCGGGGCAGTAGTCTTTTCTTTCTTTCTCACACTAGTGTATTGTGTATCCTCACAAGGCCAGTCTTTAATGCAGACTGCTTGCTTCGTTTACCCTTTACCTTGTTATTTCTTTCTTTATTTACTACTTGCATTATTTCTAGTGTGGAGGCCAAGAAGCAATGTTGCTTTCCCTCCTTGTATGTATGTTTGTGATCTCTAGGTCACCACTGAGAAAGATTGAACAGCTACTTAGCTCGGCTGGAGCCTGTAGCCAGTACCCGCCCCGGTAGTGCAGTGTTTAGAGCGCCCGGCTAGTAAACGGGAAGTTCTGGGTTCGAGTCCCAGTCGGGGCAGTAGTCTTTTCTTTCTTACACTAGTGTATTGTGTATCTTCACAAGGCCAAGTCTTTAATGCAGACTGCTTGCTGCGTGACAACCTACGTTAAAATTACGCCGTATGGTTTTCCCCTAACTGTACACTCGTGCTGTGATTGGTCGAAGCAAACCCATCGCAAGCAGCAGTGTTGAATGACCTGACGCGAGGAAGGAGTTTCGTTTGTTCGAGCCAAGGCCGACTGGGGTAGAATTGAGTTTTTCGCGTTCTGACTCCATTTCAGTTCACGCGCAGACCAGGAAGTTAACGACTTTTAGTGTAGCTCTAGTAAAATAAGATTCTGGAGATGTTGAATGAACGATTACGTCACGGTTCGTCAAATCCCGTTTCGCCAAAAAGAAAACAGATTAACAGCCTTTGCCTCAGGGGCCAGTCCCGTTTCACCAAATCCCGTTTCGCCAAACATCGTTCACGAAATTTTAGGCACACGAAACATTTAAAATATTTAAACACGATCATTTATAACAAGATGATGGTCAGACATTTACAGACAAACACCCGTTTTGCAGAATCCCATTTTGCAAAATAATTTGTTTTTTTCAATTACGTGCCTCGCTCGCATTGTCGCGCTCGCTGCGGCTAAAGACATAACATCAAAAATAACAGCTAATCAAAATTTACTAACAATTAGGCATGCCTCTTTAACTTCTGAAATGTTAAATTTTTGAAGAACATTTTGATTCTGAGAAACGGGATTCTGCAAAACGGGAATTGCCGTTTGGAAAAGGTTAACCATCACGTGTATAACTAACTATTCTTAAAAGAGAACCTTGGCATTAACGTAGTGACGTCCAAGCATTCTAAACAATTATATTTAAAGCTCACGTTTTTCCGACTGTATGGCCAGTTTTCAAAACGCTAATAAATCAACTGGGCTAATTCTACCACTGCTTGCCTTTGTTAAAATGTTTGCCTTTTAAAGCCCCATTACGTAGAAATAAGGTATTAAATTTCGTTACGTAAAATTGTGTCAAATTTGTTTTGGCGAAACGGAATTTGGTGAAACGGAACTGGCCCCTGAGGGTGAAATTCTTAATCTGCTTTTATTTTTTGGTGAAATGGGATTTGGCGAAACGGGATTTGGCGCAACGGGAGTTCACCGAATGAACTGGCCTGGAGCCGGGAAGAGATAATCGCAGCTTCGCTCTCAGACGTCCCTGTACTCCCTGCATTTATAAACTTCTGGTTATAACACAACCCGCGATAACTAATATAAAAGTCAATCGGAATTAAGCCGTCAACGAAAATCATACACTGGAAATAATTTAGGCCATTAAGCCACCTGTATGCACTTATTTTTTTGTTCGAGTGACGTGACTTGGATGCGAACTGGTGAACAAGTCCATCACCTAATAACTATTATGCCGTACTGTCTTTACCAATCATGGCCGAGAGGACTAGCGACCAGTGGACGAATGCCACATTGGTAAAGGAAGTATGGCAGTAATCCAGTGATGGAAAGATTCGACAATTCGAAGCCGGGCCACGTCGCTCGTATGAAGCGTAAGTGCATAAGGGCGCGTTTACGCAACAAGCCATTCTCGCTCGCCGAATGCTATTTGCTAGTCATCCGTCATTTATTTATTATGATTAGTTTCCCGTTGCTACTAAATGAATGGGGTAATAGATAACGTATTGTATGTATTATAAATAGGAAGGAATGTAACACGTTTCAGTAGGGACGTTTTTAGAGTTACAATTCTTCTCCCCAACCTGATAAATTCTTGTTATATACCTACATACTTTATAAAAAAAAAAAGTTGCACTGTTCTAATTTTAAACCCCATTTCGCTTTTATAAAAATTTTGTAATTGAACATTTGTCGCAAATCTTGTTTACTTGCATGTTTGCTGGGGCCAATGGCCAATCTTAGTCTTGGGTGTCCATTCTTACATAGGTGGACATTATCTATGTCTTAAAATTTAGTTTCCGGTTCCTGCCTCTAGAACCCCCTACAACTTTCTATTACCCATAATACCCTGGCCATTTCGCGGTTGTCAGGGGTTACCAAATCGTATTTAAGCAAGGGGGCCAGCATGGAAAAATCAGAAAGCCTTCGGGCCAGCCAACTGGCTGGCCCTCCTTCGACCCCTGCTAGGTTCCCTAGTTAGGGGGATTTTGGCTTTTAGGCCTTTAGTAGGCCTAATTGTGGTTAGGCTTTTCCCCCGACCTAAACTAAGCCTATTTACCCTAACTTAACCCCAAAGTTCCCCAGCTTCCCTTAGTCTTTGGTTCAGTCTAATTAGGTAGCTCTCCCACAGTTAGTTATTTTTGGTCAACATTGTTGTAAAAAAATAAAACGTTTAAACTGATTCAACTACTACATAGGGCTACATTTTTTTTTTTTTTTTTACTTTCAGTTGAACCTTCACCCTTGACAAGTCCACTGTTGCCCCCTTCCATATGTCGCCCTGAGGATGAGCGGTGGAGTCTTCCCGCTGGACCGGGCGTCCCATCGTCTGAGTGCCGTGTCCTTCGTCAGCCCATCCCGGGAGCAAAAGGTGTCCTACAAGACGTGCAAGAGACAACTGGCACAGGCTTTACACGCCAATCCAGCATTTGAAGATGGAATGTTGCTTGACACCCTGGAGAAAGGAGGTATGGATGATTGCCATTAAAAAAAAACACAGAATAGATCATGGGTTAAAATGGTCGTCAACTACGGAGACAACAACGGTACAAGGGTGGGTATTATGCACAATGAAAAGTGTAAAAAAAAAAAAGTTGTTTGCAATTTAAATTTAACGCTCGCTCTTCGACCACCCGCAAAGAGCCACCTGTACCGCAGCAAATGAAGACGGAGCCAGTGATGTCTCTCTGGCAGCGCGAGGCCAAAGGTTTTTGATTGCCATACCAAATTCATGAACCGTGCCTCAGCGTGCAGTATCGAACCGCGCCAGCCGCTTTTTGAAACGTGGCCAAGCTGATCGTCGCCTAGTTCGGTACGGCGCGCTAAAATTATTGTGTGTGAAATCAAACTGCACAGTTCGATACGGCACGGCACGCATTATTTATGACGTGTGAAATCGATATAGCGTTAGTTCTACAAGAGTCGGGAAGCAAGAAAGGAAGCTTCAGCAGCTTTGTTGTGCTGCATCCGGATGGGGTTGAGTGTAAGCACGATTCCACACAAACTGGGCAAAAATTTTGATATTCTAATATTTTAAATTTGGTCCGTGGAATTTGCAAATCGGCTTAATAGATTTAGTCCACGGATGCCGCCAGTGTGGAAAAATGTGAAAATTTGTCGGTGGTAAAAAAAAATATGCAAAATGTGAAAAATACGATTGTTGGTGTAAAAAAAGGCAAAACGCACAAACGAAGTAAAAACAATCAAATTGTCCGCTCTAATTTTGAGTCCGGAATTACGTAGAAATGTCGGTGGTTGGAATACGAAAAAAAAAAAAAAAAAATTGGTTGGTTTACGGGCGGAGTCGCTTTGAAGTCGCTTTCGCTCTCTTGAGTGAAATTACAGAGAAATTAGTTAGGGCAATGGTTACTGGAAACGAAAAATGTCTATTAACGAATTGTGAAACTAGTGTGATATATGAAAAAGAACAAAAAAAAAATGAAAGTAGTATGTGAAAAAAATGAAAAGCACGTGTGTGAAAAATTTGAAGAAATTAAAAGCGGGTATGTGAAAAAAGTGGGGAAAAATTAAAAGTAGGAGTGTGAAAAAAAAGTTGGTACTCCCGGCCGCATCCCTGTTAGTCGCTGTGTGTGATTTAGTTTTGTGTTTTAGTTCTGTGTTTTTATTGTTTTTGTCTTATTGTTTGTTTTTGGTCGAGCCAAGCCCAGCCGTCTTTATTTTATTTTTATTCTGATCACCAAAATTATCTTGTCACGTGTGTACGTGTCTAATAACATCAACCGCAGACCATGATAAAAAACATCAATTGTAAAAAATATAGAAAAGCGAAGTTTCGGTGCACCGAACAGCACCGTTTTCAAGCCCCCCCCCCCAAATAAAATTTAAACTCATCTAAAAGCTACGTCATAACGATACAACACAGAGAATCCATATTTTAAGGAATTCGTGTACTTTATTTCTGGGTTTATGTGGCTGCCCCTATCACCCCCCCCCCACCCCCCACACACACACATGAATTACTTTATTTGTTTGGACATGAAAACGGCGCTGTTCTGAGCACCGAAACGTCGCTCTTCAATGTTATACTGAGCCCTTCAGCTTTTTATAAACTTGTAATGACAACCACACATATCAATATTTCTATTTGTTTTGGCTTGAAACGATGTTGTTGTGAGCACCAAAATGTCACCTTTTCTGCTTTACTGTTCCCTTTCGTACGGACCTGCGGTTAAGCTTGAAATGCGGAGGGGGGGGGGGGGGGGGCGACACGCGTCGGCACGGATACGTCCCGTTTCGCCAAATCCCGTTTCGCCAAATCCCGTTTTGCCAAATCCCATTTTGCCAAATATCGTTCACGAAACTTTAGGCACACGAAACATTTAAAACATTTAAACACGAACATTTATAACATGATAGTGGTCAGATATTTATAGACAAACACCCGTTTTGCAAAATGCCGTTTTGCAAAATAATTTATTTCAGATTACTTGCCTCGCTCGCGCTGCCGCGCTTGCTGCGGCTAAACACATAATATCAGAAACCACAACTAATCAAAAATTACTTCCAATTAGGCATGCCTCTTTAACTTCTGCAACATTTTTGAAGAAAATTTTGACTCTGAGAAACGGGATTCTGCAAAACGGGAATTCCCGTTCGGAAAAGGTTAACCATCACGAGGGTAACAAACTATTCGTAAAAGAGAACCTTGGCATTGACGTAGTGACGCCCAAGCATTCTAAACAATTATATTTAAAGAACACGTTTTTCCGTTTGTATTGCCACAGTTTTCAAAACGCTAATAAATCAACTGGGCTTATTCCACCACCGCTTGTCTCTGTTAAATGTAAAGCCCCATTATATAGAAATAAGGTATTAAATTTCGTGTATGTAAAATTTTGTCAAATTCGTTTTGGCGAAACGGGATTTGGCGAAAAGAGACTTGCCACTGAGGGCAAAACTGTTAATCTGCTTTTTTTTGGCAAAACGGGATTTGGCGAAACGGGAGTTAACCGTCGGCACACCCGAGTTTCATGATGCCCACACTGCTGGTTTTCGAGCCTCGATCGACATCGTAATGACCTACACTACACATCTCAGCAATTTTATTTGTGTTGGCTTGAAAACGGTGCTGTTCTGAGCACTGAAACATCGCCTTTTCTTTGTTATACTGAGCCCTTTCTGCGTGGAATAAACTTGTAATGACCACCGCACGTATCAATAGTTTATTTGTAACCATGAAATGTCCGTAAATGTAAATGTAAATGTAAATGTAACGGTGATCAATCCTGCTTCCTACAAATGAAGGCAATCGACTAACTGTAACCCTGAAGAAAAGGATTTTATCACACTCATCGCACACAAATAAACGAACGCGGTCTCTGTATTTCACGGCAAACACAGAGCTTAATCGTGAATACAAATAGAATTCTCTCTTTCAGCTAACGACTTTTATAACCTACTTTTTTCCAGCCTTTATCAGTTGACTTTTATCTTTATAAATATACGTTTGGCCTTTCGGTTAAATGCGCCTCGACACCGCCTTTCAACTAAAACCAAACACGAAACCCGGCATTTAACTTCATCAAAAGCCGTTCTGCCTTGACTGAAGGCTGTTATTTTAATACGGGGATAATCTCAGCTATGATAATAACGCTTGCCTGCTAGCGCTGTGTTGCCCCACCCACTGACTTTCCCCTGGTCCCCCCCCCCCCCCCAACACCCCCGCAAAGGCTACGATACTTTCCCGATTGACACTACTGAACCAGAAGTGGGGGGCGGGGAGATTGCGGGGGCGGCAGACAAGTCAAGGACAAAAGCGTAGCTCTACACGTGCTGTCTTCATCGACATTTCGGGTTAAGTGGTTGTCTGCCCCCGAACTAGGTATTGGCCAGCCATTACAAGCGATGGAATGTGGCTTGCATTTGCAATGAGGTATATTTTCCGTAATGTACATGCCCTTTGGCCTGATCGTACATGATAGTTTGTCGTGAGTGTTTTTATACACGTCTGTCAAATTGATTATTAAGGAGCGTTTACTTTCCCTTTTTAACAGTTTGGTTTCAAGGTTAATTCGTCCGGTACTACGGACGTCATTTACGAACCCAGTTTTAAGCAAACTGCCAAGGGCGGGTTTTTACTTTCGAGTTCGTTTCAAGGAGCCGTGAGTTATCCCGAAGCGTTTAATGCGTAGCTGAACTGACTCAATTTTGAACCTAATCGGAAAATTGTAAAAACAGTTTTAGGAGGAAGGGGGGGGGGGGGGGGGGGGGGGGAAGGGGGGGGGGGGGGGTAGAACCGGATTATCAATGGTGCGGAGGTTGCTGTAGTACCGTGAGGTTGTCTCTAAAAGGTGGTACATCGGCGAATAACTTTTTTGCGACCCAAATTTCAGCCATTTCGTCAATTTTTTGGCCGATCTTTTTTACATTTAAATATGTAATAGATTTCCGTGACTACTCGTCCATTACCGTCGATAATTGCTCTTTTGCTGGAAACGGCGCAGTTCAATTCTCGGGGGATAGGGGGGGGAACAACACTCGTGCTTCGCACTCGTGTCGTTCCCCGTATCCTCCTCCAGCAGTCACGGATATGTGTTTTATTGGTAAGGAGTGACGTCAAGCTAACTTCCCGACTTATTTGTGTCTTTAAAGATTTTTGTTGTAAATTTTATTTGTGAATCATAATGAATTTAAGAATTTTTACGTGCGACTTATGTAAATTCCTGAATGGAAACTTCCGGGTTAAAAGTTTCCTGTGTACGAAGTCATAGCGAAGGTGGGAGACGTTCCGTTACCAATGTTTGTGTTTTAAGGTAAAACTGTATTTTATTCTACTTTAATAGTTTAAAAAAGGTTCCGGGTTAAGCTTAGCTTGCGACATTTTTTTTCCCGCGTTGGTACGGTGAAAAATGCCTCCAGTCGCAAATGCACCTGTTTACGCTGGTTTTGCAAATGGGTATACTGTCTGAACTTGTGTTGTGTAGTTTCACATGAAAAGTTGGTCGTGGTGGGTTAGGGGTTGTGCAGAACCCATAAAAATTGTTAGATTATCGAAAAGGTGTGTGTTATCAAAAAAGTGTGGGTTATCAAAATTAACCCACAGTGATGCGTGTGGGTTTACAGATTAACCGTCTAAACGACTACACTTTTAGCATTGGGATGTGTTACCGTGACGTCACCACCGTGCATTAAGTAATAGTTATTGGCTAAAATCGAGCGGTTATCGATTTTATCCAATAAATGATTTATACCACGGTTGGGACATCAAGCTAACTCTTATTTAATTAAATAGACATAAATCGCTGGAAATAATATTAAGGAAAATTGGAA
>JAHWFP010161145.1:0-22776 GCA_023313725.1 Lithobius niger | reverse complement strand
GCCGCAGCTTCCGCCAGGGCCACGCGTATGCTTGTAAGAGGTAAGATATGTGATATCTAGTTAACTTTCCAATGTGTGGTTTGGGTGTGCAGGTACTTCCTATTCTAAACACATTAGGGAAAGTATTATCAGTTCATCAGATCTACTGTTTAGTCCACGTGAAACATTACTGCTGTATATTCAACCATTCGACGCATAAATAAAACTAAAACCATATCCCAACTTTAAAAATTATTTTAAGATTAATGCTGTGCTACGCACTCGCCTACTTCGGGGCTAAACTTTGATACATACGCCACTTTTCAAGATTTCATATTCAAGGCTTCATGGCTGGTATTTCATTTTTACTTCCAACGAAATTTCCTGGTTTTCTAGGAGTGGCTCGAACCCTGAATTACTTAATCTGTATGTCTACACACTAAGACTCTGGTTTTTATGATTTTTCAGTGATGTCGTTTAGCCAAGTAGAGTGTACCAATCTGACTGTAAAAACTATAAAAACGTGTGAATACAGCAGTAGGGTTTCACGTGGACTAATCAGTAGAGAAACACTATGGTGTATGAAACCTTACAGAAAAGTTTATTTGTGTTCCTTTGCTGTTTTGACTTCGTATCAGTTAAACCTTACCTTACACATCAAACGGTTCCTTCTTGTTTTTCTAATCTAGTTTGGTTTTGAAAAGACGTTTCTTAAAGAGAATATTCGCTAACGAAAATTAAACAAACGAAAAGAGTAGACCTAATTCCATGCAAATATAGGTTTAAATACACGTGGCGCCCTAGACGATCAACTTACTACTGCCACAGCTTGTTGGGGGAAATTATCCACAATAATTTTTTTTTTACCGTATTGATGATACACATATAATTTTTTCGCAGATTTTCAAGCACTTTCCCACACATGGAATTTCATTATTACTTTCAAGGACATTTTCAAGTTTTCAAGGACTCCCACGAACCCTGAATTACCTGTAGAGCTGTGCTAAGCATACTAAGACGATTGGGTTTTAAACATTTTCCAGCGATGTCGTTTAGCCAAGTAGCATGCACCAATCATTAGCTGATCTATCGTGTGCAAAAGTAAAAATTGTAAAAACATTTGACTACAGCAGTAAGATTTCATGTGGACTAAACAGTGCAGCAACACTACAATATAACTGAAACGTTACAGTGAAGTTTATTTGTGTCCCTTTGATGTTTTGACTTCGGATCAGTTGAACCTTACTGATGTCAAAATCGATCAATAAACCCCCAACTCACTACTTGGAGTGCATCAGTTTTGACCTTGTAGGCATGTAGTAACGCATCGCTTCGCACGAAAATGTCTTCTGTCAGGTTAGTCTTCTGTATAGCCGAAACGACCGAGAAGACGGCGTATGACCATTTCGCCGAATCCCGTTTCGCCGATCCCGTTTCACCGAATTTTAGTCAGCGTCTTAATTTTCGGCTAACGGGAAATCCCGTTTTGCCGAATCCCCTTTCGTCGAATGTTTTTTCCCCACATTAAGTGCCTTGCTTGCCGCTACCGCGCTCGCTGCGGCTAAAAGTATAATATCAGAAACCGCAGCTAATAACAAGTTCCTTCCAATTAGCAATGTAATGTAATGTTGGTTCATCACACCCATTCTAGTGTGAAAGGAGACGGCAGGGCCGGGGCCACTGACGCTGTTCCCAAGTTTAAAGAATAGATTATTTGAATTTGTCCACTAAAACAGTTTTGTGATCTCTTCAGAAAAGGGCGTATGTCCACCCTGTCCAGACCCCGCCGAAAGGCGAGAATGGACTCAACATGGATTCCATGGATTCCATGGTGTGACAACCCTCACTGTAAAACAGGATGTGCGAACGTCCAGACGTCACCTTGGTTTCACATTTTTAAAACGGCAATTGTGATGGTTACTGTTTTTAGATACATAATGGAGAGCGATGTTGCAGTCGTGATAGAGGTGTGCGCCTCAACATTTTTTTGAAAGAGGCGGAAGTGAACAGACGACCGGTTGCAACTAGGTATAGTCGATGCCGCCGCTTGTTTCACCTCAGTATTGCACTGGAAGTAGCTGCCGCACTGTCAAGCCGGAGCTTCCCATGCCTTAACGTCGACAGGTCATGGGATACAATATTTGCGATAACGATTGTTAAATCCACAGAGTAATTAATTGTAGATTAGGTGTGCTAACAATTACCTCCTTACTGGCGAAACAACGTAACGTTTATTATTCAGTTCGTTTCGTTTAAGGCCACCCAAACACTGGCCGAGCTTCAACTGCGAAATGTTCAATCCCAACACTGCAGAACATACAGGCAGGGTGGTCCGCAAAAAACTAACGACTCAAGATTTTTTTAGTCCAACTTTTCTAGTTAACACCCCTCAGCACCAGGAGAGGACAGAAATCTTCCGTTTCATTAGATTTGATTTCTGTCCTTTCCTGGTTCTGAGGAGTGCTAACTAGAAAAGTTGGACTTAGAAAATGTTGGATTGCAGGTTTTTGGTGGACCACCCTGTATAATACGATTGTAAATAGGAAAAAGAAAAGATTCCATTTGCTGAAATTTGCAGCAGCTGGCAACAAACCCAAAAATATTCTATTTTAGGCCTACGAAATCCGCTCTCCTACCACCGACAACTAAAGAAAGACGCCATTACCGTAAATCGTCTTTTAAACGCCCATGGGCCGTTAAAATTAATTCGATAAAAAAAAAGGGGAGGAGGGCCGTAACAAAGTTGTAATTTAAATATTACTTCTGTCCACGGAGGGTATTTAGGCTATCACGTAAAATTCGGCGTTTATGCAACCATTCACGTGCAGGCGTGATCTGGGTTCGGTCTAGCATGAATTAACGCAATGCCTTTATGCTCATTTTAGTTTATTAGTTTACTATAGTTTATTTCGTTTGCTTTATGTATGAAGCTTTTAGTTAATTTTTGTGCAGAAAAACCACGATTTAATGGGATGAAACATTGATTTCTTTAAATGTATGAAGTTTTAGTCACTTTTTCGCAGAAAAATTACGATCTAAAGTGCTTTTAAGTCAGAAATCGTGAAATAATAGCCCGGGTTAGGTCACAACTTCGGCAGGGCTGTTATAGTGATTTCACACGGAATAATTCGTCTCGGGCTAGGGCTGGCCACAGCCGGATGCGGCCAGCCCCCTTTAGCACATTCTGGACGGCCAGCGCGACTTGATTTCAGACGGTTTAATTAAAAGCGGCCATTGTCGACCTTTTTTGCCAACAACCTTGGTGGCGGGAAATTTGTAAATACAATGAAGCTTTGTTAGCATTTCCAGCTGCGCGGCACGGCGCGTGTTCGGATTTCACACGGAATAGTTAAAGCGTGCCGAGCAGCGCCATCCCGTGCCATTCCGGGCTGGCCGGTTGTTGCGTAGCGGCCATCGTTGCTCGCTTGCGCACGGTATGGAACGGCACGGCACGCAAACATTATTCCGTGTGAAATCCGCAGGCACGGCATGGCCTGGCACGGCACGCAAACATTATTCCGTGTGAAATCACTATTAATAGACGATTTCCGGTATTTGAACCTCCAGCTAGCTAAACGCGGCTAAACGACTATCCCCAGATGCAAGATCCGCAGAAAATGTGACGTACTAATTTTTCAATTGAATTACAGTTAATTGCATAACGACTGGAAGTATGTCATGTCAAACGTCAATGACTCTGCAATGTTGAACAAATACACATAATTGAAAAAAGGAACTTAATAATAATCTACATAATAATCCTGGAGGTCGGCTAAAAGGAAGGCTAAAGGGAAAGCTAAAAGGAAAACCAGAAGGACAACAATCACTTTAATTGCTTTTCATTGTTTTCGTGCACGTGTAATGTCTTTGCTACGGTGCCTAACAATTCCTGGTGCACGTGCTAAGGATTGAAAACTATCATCCAAACCGTTGATTGTTGATGGGTAAAATGAAAGAATCCATGTTTCAGCTAAGTGCGTATAGTTTTAAATCAAACTAAGCTACGTTGTCTCGAAACTGGCAGCTGGAAACGATGCAATGGCTTATTTAATTCGCACAAAGTAGTCGTTTACAATCTAAGCTCTGTGAGTGAAAACAAAACAATAATGAGCCATTGTTAGGCCGCCATAGGCCGCCGATTTACTTCTGTTCCACTCCCAGAAAAGGAAAGTGCCAAAGCAGCCGTGCTAAAGGTTCAACTTTTGTTCTGCGAAAGTTTATTTATTGACTTCCCATAGAAAAATTGTTTCATGCAAAGATGATGATTCAGCGATCACATTCTTTAAACGGTGCATCCTGTGATTTCAGCCACTGGGGCCGGGAGGGTGAGGGAGTAGGTCTGTAAACTTAATTCATGACCGGCCCCGTGCGTAGCACGGGCTTCCTCTAGTAATAATAATAATACTATTGTGGTGAATTAAAGTAGATGGATACAATTGAAATAAAAGCATGTCTGCGAATGAACACAGAGAGTGGGTCAAATATTCAAAAGTTGTTAACCACAGCCAATAAATGGTACATAGTTTAACGGGAAAGGATAAAAAAAATGAAAGTTCATCTGTAAGTATATATTTTAGGCTCACGTGTGCTTTTCATTTCCCTTAATTTCTCAACGTTAAGTAAATGTTCAGGGAAGCTGTTAAAAAGGTTTGGTTCAGTTCATTCTCTTGCACGTTTTCCATACAGAATTTTTGCCAATGGTACTGTGTACCGGTAAGTGCTTTTCGTAAAGTATAAAGCTTAGACGTATCGTTACTTTTAAACTTACGTCTATAGAGCAGTGAAACGACGTAGTATTATTGTATATAACTCTATATTGGAGCCTTAATGGGTTAGCTGCAAGGGGCACTGCAGAGAGAAACAGAAGGGCATCATACTGAAGCCGATGCTGTCAAGAGTGATTTCTTAGACCTAAAACGCGCGATTTTTGTTGTTGGAGAGAATAACGTTATTTTAAGCCTAAGAAATCCGCTCTTCCGTTGTTTTTCCCTCCATTTTTATGTAGTGCACCTTGTAGTTATGCCCTCCAAAACCCATACTGGTGCCAATATGGTGCCAAGATGGCGGCAAATGTCACTGCTTTATAGTAGTTGTTGAGGGTCGCAACATAGTCTCTTAGTCGAGTAATCCTTAAAATTGTCGGTGAATAATTCATTAGTGTTTTCACAAATTTTACTTCTAAATAGTACTTCAATGATTTTATTTGTACTTTCTGCAGTTTAGGTAATGCAGATCTTGACGCAAAGTCGTAGATTTCAATAACATACCTCAGAACAGATTCAATCCATGCGTAGTACATTTTTAATTTGTTATATAGTTCTACTTATACGTTGAACATTCTAGATTTTATAAAGACTTGGCATTATTTTTCTTAATTTAATAATGATAGGAACCCCGAATGTGCTTGTAAGAGAAGTGTAAATTCCGTAGTGTAAATAAAGACAAAAAATTGGCCTTGTAGTCCCAGTTAGTAGACTTCTTTTTTGGTTAGATATATAGTATTGAAAATAACAGCTTTGCTGGCGAAAACTCCATATAGAATAAATTTCTACTGTGTAAAGGATATGTTGTGGAGTTTTAACTTTTAGCTTCACAGTGAGTTAATTCGACCCATCTTCACCAACCGTATGAGAATTCACAGCTTTGTTTTCAAATGGTTAAAAAGAGAAAGGTCTCAGGTGGTAAGTGTACAAATACTTACCACCACTGGAGATCACTTGAGAAAGACAGGTGCGTCTTTTTTTCTTTTTTCTTAGCTTGTTTTCAATCGACAGGTTGACCTTGTTTCGAACATGACTAATTTAAATATAAAACAAGAGGACAAGGTGGAAATTACGGTCAATTATGAAACCCGAAATTATGAATATTTCATAAGCTTCACTCCCTAAACGGCTCTGTTTTCGTTTTTTTTTTGTTTGTTTCGGTCGTCGTGAATGCTTCCTATCGTTTTAACCTTAATTACAAAGGAATGCAAATACGTTTACTTTTGACTCCGAGAACCCAAGGTGAAACGCGGGGCCGAATGAAAATTTATAAAAATAATAAATGAATATAGGCATTTTTAAAATTTTAAACAGTACTCTGTTCAACATTAGTTTTGTCTGACGGGTGTATTAGGATTTCAGCGAAATAGCTAAGTCTCCCTCGTCGTGGTCTCATTTCGAAAAGTATACAGTCGAAACGACAGCGAGACGAGAGAGAATTTATCGAGATGAAACAAAGCATGGAAAAATTTAAAGAAACGAGACCAAAACGGGAGAGAAATTATCGAGACGAAACTGAAACGAAAGAGAATTAAATTTATCGAGACAAGGCAAATACGGGATAGAATTCATCGAGACAAGACCGAACGGGAGAGAATTTATCGATACGAGACCAAAACGGGAGAGAATTTATCGATACGAAATCTGACGGGAGAGACTTTATCAGCACGAGACAGAGACGGGGGAGAATTTATAGAGACAAGACCAAGACGGAAGAGAATTCATCGTGAGAAGACCGAGACGGGAGAGAATTTATCGAGACGAGACCGAGACGAAGGAAATTTATCGAGCCAAGACCAAGACGGGATAGAATTCGTCGATAAAGACTGAACCGGAGAGAATTTATCGAGACAAGACAGAGACGAAAGAGAATTTATAGAGACAAGACCAAGACAAGAGAGAATTCATCGAGAGAAGATCGAGACGGGGAAGAATTTATCAAGACAACATCAAGACGGGATAGAATTTATCGAGACGAGACCGAGACAAAAGTAAATTTATCGAGACAAGACCAAGACGGGAGAAAATTCAACGGGACACGACCGAGACAGGAGAGAATTTATCGAGATAAAATCGAGACGAGACCAAGACTGAGCCAATTTATTGAAACGAGACCGAGACGAGAAAGAATTT
Source organism: Lithobius niger (assembly GCA_023313725.1). Classification (NCBI taxonomy): domain Eukaryota; kingdom Metazoa; phylum Arthropoda; class Chilopoda; order Lithobiomorpha; family Lithobiidae; genus Lithobius; species Lithobius niger. Next base: position 15,901 of record JAHWFP010161145.1, on the reverse strand, counting down.
ATCAAGACGAACCCAAGAAGTGATGCAATTTATCGAGGCAAGACGGAGATAGGAGGGAATTTATCGAGATGAAACCGAGACTGAAGCGGATTTATTCAGACGAGACCAGAAAGAATTTATCGAGACGAGCCGAAGAAGAGAGAGAATTTATCGAGACAGGACCGTTATGGGAGATAATTTATCGATACTAGACTGAGTTGACATTTTGGAATTTAAAATTGTTGCAGAAAGTTAGAATTTAAAGCAGGTCAGATAATTCAGCTAAGGAGTCTTGGGGGGGGGGGGGGTCTTTTAAGTCCCTGCAAAACAACTCATTTTCGGGGATTTAGTGCATCTTTGAAACGTTTTAAAAGCCAATTTTTAGAACTTCTTCAGTTGCAAATAAATGCTTTATTTGTCTTCTTTAGCACATTTTATTCTCAATATCGGGTAGGGTTCGGGAGGGGAGTGGGGGTGGGGGAAGGACACGTATTCTTTACTTATTGCTTGCATTCTTTCTAGCGTAAAGTCCATGAAGCAAGTTACTTTCCTGCCTTCTATATAAGTGTGCGACCTTTTGGTTACCCCAGTCTGAGAAAGCTATTAAGCTTTGCTGGAGCGTGTAGTCAGGGTCCGCCTCAATAGCGCAGTTGGTAGTAAGCTCGGCTAGTAAGCGGTTTGAGTGCCCGTTGTCTGTTCTTTCTTTCTCAGGTTAAGGTAAATTTGTATTTAGGGCATAAATGTTATTTGTAGCCTCTTAACCCTTCCAAAACAAGTCTAAAAAAAACTTCTTGTTTCCTACAAGCGCTTAAGGTTAACTTTTATCAGGAGTCAATTGGCCAATTTGCATTTCAATCATAGTTTTTCCGCTGTCAGGAGTGTATAAAGTTTGATAGAAACATTCAGTAACGAACTTTAACTGATTCACTAAAATTAACCCTTGACGAATCAATTGATTGTTAGGGCACGTTTATGCAACCACTCGCCTTTGCATTCTCCCAGCTGCAAGCTAAAAATCACCTCAAATTCCAACATGGCGGCGGTTTTATGTCTGCCGCCTCGCAACAAAAACAGCTAATAATGTAAGTTCAGTAGCGTTTGGGAAAATTGTTTCGTCATGAAGAATTCTTTATATTATTGGCACGGATTGTAAGACTGCAAGTATTTCCTCAAACGATGTCGGATTTAGCTAATCCATTTAGCGTTGATACCATGGCAATGTTACGTTTGCTATCGTGATTGAGTTCTAGCTGCAAGAATGCAAAGGCGAGTCGCTGCATAAACGCGCCCTTAGTGTTGGATAGTACGGGTTTTTTTTTCGTAAGTGTACAAAGAATGCTAAAATTAATTAAATCGACTTTTTTAAAGAATAAATATTTGTTTCCCTATTCCTTTCCAATTAAAAAAAATCTAATAAAAAATAAATATGATGAAACCTTGCAATCATCAGGCAGTGATGAACTTACTACTTTAAAATAAATCTTTCGAGCGAGCCGTAAGTTGGTGGACGGTGCAAAGACGAGTGGGTGGAAATTTCACAAACAACAAGCACATTTTTCAGTTAACTGCAAAACAGTTGTTACATATTTCCGCGTTAAAACAAATTTTAAAAAAAATTATTAAAGGTTAAAGCCTCTAAGTTGGCTTTCTGGTGGGACCCAGCTTTCAACATTAGTTTAAACGTATGGAATTGTTGCAAACGTTTTTGTTTTTCCGTTTTTTTTTTCTACGTATGAGACGGTTTAGCTTACATTCACTGAAACGTATTAAAGGGACAGCCGGCCTGCCTTATAACATTCTGCGTGCCAAATTACAGCTACGCGCAGATCGTCATTCGAGCAATTACAGCGCCAAGGTCGGCTGGGGTGGTAGCTGCGTGTCTCGGTTGGCTTTGGGAATAGAACATGAGACAGAATGAAGTCAACGATTGTGTCGTCACAAACTGAATAATTCTCGTATTTTAAAATCACAATTTATAATTTTCTAGGCTAGTGTCTTATAATTTTGCTTCGGCGATCTATTGGAATAATTAATTTTAACTTTTACCGCGTTAGTCTGTTAGATTTTAGATCTCATGGTAATTATTAGAAAATTAGTAGATGTACACACAGAGATGAAACGTCATGATTATTGTACGCGCGTAATGCATCATATAGTTACGGGTCGTTCTTAAATATAGTTAACAATATTCAACAGAAAATCTCCTAGTCGCCGCATTTTAAAACGGTTTTTAGCAAGGGAAAGACTAACGGTAAGTAAATAGACCTTTGGGGCCGTACTTGATGTGGTGGATCGAGAAAAATGGCGCTTGGAGGTATATCCCTCCCAGCGCCATTTTTCTCGATCCTCCACATCAAGTAGGACCCCCGAAGGTCTGTTTACTTATCGTTAGTCTTTCCCTTGCTAAAAATCCTTTTTTAAATGTGGCGTCTAGGAGATTTTCTGTTGAATATAACGGTACTTAATGTACGAACGACCCGTAACTATATGATGCTTTGCGCGCTTACAATAATCATAACGTTTCATCTCTGTGTGTGCGTGTACTAATTTGCTAACAATTACCATGAAATCAAAAATCTAAAAGCGTAATGCGGTAAAAGTTAAAATTAATTATTCCAATAGATGGCCGAAGCAAAATTATAAGACACTAGCCTAGAAAATTATAAATTGTGATGTTAAAATACTAGAATCATTTCGGTTTGTGACAATACGATTAATGCGTTCGTGCTGGTTCGTCTATTAAGCACAATGCCAAATGAGACAGTAGCTATACGTTCTTTCGCTGCTATCTCAGATGACCTTTGTGTTCGTATATATGCGGAAGGCGACCAGCGCGAACTGTTATAAGGCAGGCGGAATGTTATATGGCCTTTAATTGCTGCAAAAAGCTATATGCCCGAAAATCGAAAGAGGGTGTGTCCTTTTAACATTAAAAAATTGAAAGAAAAATTGAATTTAAAAGATTAAAAAAATTTAAAAAGCTAAAAGCTACAAAATTTTAAAATTTTAAATTCATAGATGGTAAAATTAAACAGTGCAAAATGCAAAATTTTAAAATTCGAAAAAAAATATTTAAATTAAATTTAAGTTTTAAATTTAATTTTTTTGAATTTATGAGTTTCAATTTAAAAATGTTCAAATGTGTAAGTGTTGAATTAAAAAAATTTTTTTTAATGTTTAAGCGTAAGAATAGATTAATTAAAACTTAAAAAAAAATTTAATAAATTAATTCAAACTTTTAAAATAAAAAAAAATTACAAAATAAAAATTAACAATCTTAGTGCACGTCACACGCAGCTTACAAATCCCGACATTTTCTGTTGGGGGGAGGGGGGATGGAGGCTTAATGGCGCGTCGACAGCGTCATTAGCGCCAATTTCAGTCACAGTGCAGTGGTCCGGGTTGTCACTGCGCCACACATTACAGAAATGTTGAACAAACCCCAAATCTAGATCTTATCGTAGATCTGTACCTCCTACAAAAATTTAAAAAAATAAACCCGGACAGGAGGACATATTTTGTGTGGAATGACAGCTAGTTTCATAACAGCTCTGGGCCAGGTGCACAAATTTCTAAAATTCAAAAAAAAGCTGCTTTAAAAAAATGTAACATAAAAATTATTGAAGTCTGTATCTATACATATAATAATCCTGGAGGCCGGCTAAAAGGAAAGCTAAAAGGAAAACCACTTGTCCCCTCCTCGCGCCCGCATTGAAAATGCACTCTCCACTCTACCTGCATGGAAACAGGAGGTAGGCATGAGTGGTCGATCAACTCAATAAAGGTTCAATCTGACAAGTCGTCGGGCCGAACAATCACTTCTCCCCTCCTCGCGCCCGCATTGCAAATGCGCTCTCCCATTCTACCTGCATGCAAAGAGGAGGCAGGCATGAGTGGTCGATCAATCTGACAAGTCGTCGAGAAGAGTGCCGGAAAAATGTCCCGGGAAATGTGTCCGTAAACTTAATTCATGACCGGCCCTGATCCCCTAGTACCATTGTAATTCTGTAGCCTTATGTTCAATCCTGCAGTACTGTAATTCTGCAATGCTAGAAGTTCTTGTTCGAAAGGCTGGAGTTTACTTCCTGACGCATAACCAAACATGACCCGTTCGGTACATCAAACTCCTTCCCCCTCCTTCCAGCTCCAAGGATCGAAACCTTTCCAGCGATTTTGATTTGTCTGAAGCAACACTTGATTCTCACGCCTGCGGAACTTTTGCTCATGACACTATCCAATTTGTTGTAGTCTCTTTCCCAAGGCCAATCTTTAATGATATCTGCTTCCTTAAATGCTAAGTGTTTAGTTTAGATTTCTTTACTAGAAGATAAAGAGCGGCAATAAAAAAAAACTCTGAACTTCCAACATAAAAAGGAAGTTGATTAACGATGTTTGAAGGAATAGTGGTTTTCCTTGAACGCACGAATTGTCACGCAAAATAATTAGGTGGATGTAGGTAATTATTGTGTTGTCATGTCCACCCAAGACGGAGTATTATGGTGGTCTGACACGATTAGTTGCCAGCGTTTTGTGCTTACCTATTTTTTTTCTTTCTTGTTGAAACGGTACGTATTTCATTGACAGAATTTTTTTCTCTTCATTTTAAAATTTTTTTTAGCAGTTTTCGTTTCATTCATAAACATGCAATATACAGGGTAATTCAGGGTAATACCAGGGTAAATGCAGGGTAATACCCTGCAATATACAGGGTAATTTCATATGGTTCTTTTCAAGGATTTGAGTTTGGAATTCCTGCAGGATCGCAATGAACGATTCAGTCATATCCTAAGTTTCATCATGTAATAAGCTTCACATGTTAGCTTCAGCAAGAACTTGCAAGTTAAACGCCCAACGTTGAAATCTAATAGTTTTCCCCAGAAATGACATAGGCGGACAATATTCGGCATTTCGGCTGGTGTCATAGACATTTAAAGGCGTGATTACAAATTAAAACGACAGCAGTTGTGCTGCTGTTGAGATGGCCACATTTCTTGTTGTTGTTGTTACTCTTTGATCCACATGGATATCGAACCAACGCACCGATTTTCAATTTTTATAGGTTAAAATACCTTAACAAGGCCTAGGGCCTTTTAATAGTTATTTTACCGTACCTACAATATTCGTGTTGGAGTTGCTGTTGGGATTTTTCTCTGTAGTTTCATGCTAAAATTTGCTAGTTTTGTGTTAGTTACTTGCTAGTCTCGTGCTAATATTTTGCTGGTTACGTTGTAAAAAAAAATGGTTTATGATTTCTAAACCGTTGATCAGTGGCTATCAAACAATCTTCAAAACTGAATGTTCTTTAAAAGGTGGTACATTCAAAGGTAAAAACAACCCTTCTGACCAAAATATTCTTCTTTCGGGAAAAAAAGTAGTTTTTGTTACTATTGTGCTAGTTTGGTGTTAGTTTATTGCTAGTTTCTTGCAAAAATATGGCTAGTTTTGTGTTAGTTTCTTGCTACTAGATTCGTGCTATAAAACAATTTATGATTTCTAAACTGTTGATCAGATTGAACAGAAACTGGCTACAAACAATCTTCAAAACTGAATGTTCTTTAAATGGTCGTAAATTCAAATGTAAAGTCAACTTTCCTGAACAAAATATTCCATCGTTATGTAATGAAAAAGTTCAAAAACTGCTTCTTTCTGCTTCTGTTTTGTGTTAGTTCCTTGCTAGTTTCGTGTTAGTTAATTCTTGCTAGTTTCATGCTAATATTTTGCTGCTTTTGTGTTAGTTTCTTGCTAGTTTTGTGTTAATGGTTTGCTAATTCGTGTTAGCTATACTTGCTAGTTTCATGCTAATGTCGTGCTAGGATCTTCATTACTAGCTGAATGTTCTTTATAAAAAGTCGTACATTCAAAGGCAAAGCAACACTTCTGACCAAAATATTCAGTCATTATGTAATTGAAAAAGCCTGAAAACTGTTCTTTCAGGAGAAAAGAAGTAGGTTGTTTTACTAATTTGCTAGTTTCGTGTTAGTTTCTTCCTTGTTTCGTGCTAATATTTTGCTAGTTTCATGTTAATATTTTGCTAGTTTCGTGTTAACATTTTGTTAGTTTCGCGTTAGTTTCATGCTACTTTCATGCTAATATTTTGCTAGTTTCGTGTTAGTTTCATGCTACTTCCATGCTAACATTTTGCTAGTTTTGTGTTAGTTTCATGCTACTTTCATGCTAATATTTTGCTAGTTTCGTACTACTTTCTTGCTAGTTTCTTGCAAAAAAACGGTTTATGAATTCCAAACCGTTCCTCAGATATAGAAGAAAGTGGCTACAATCAATTTTCAAAACTGAATTTTTTTAAATGCTACTTTCATGCTAATATTTTGCTAGTTTCGTGTTAGTTTGATGCTTAATATTTTACTAGTTTCGTGTTAGTTTCATGATACTTTCATGCTATTATTTCGTGTTAACATTTTGTTAGTTTCGTGTTAGTTTCATGCTACTTTCATGCTAATATTTTGCTAGTTTCGTACTACTTTCTTGCTAGTTTCTTGCAAAAAAATGGTTTATGAATTCCAAACCATTCCTCAGATATAAAAGAAAGTGGCTACAATCAATTTTCAAAACTGAATTTTTTTTTTAAAAGCCTTACATTGAAAGGTAAAGCAACACTTCTGACCAAAATATTCGTCCATTATGTAATTAAAAAAGCCCGAAAACGGCTTCTTTCGGGGGAAAAGAAGTACGTAGTTTGTTTTATTACTTTTCTAGTATCGCGTTAGTTTCTTGCTAGTTTCATGCTAATATTTTCCTAGTTTCGTGTTAGTTACTTGCAAGTTAAGTTTCTTCATTCTTTCTAGTTTTGTGTTAATATTTTCTAGTTTCGTGTTAGTTTCTTGATAGATTCATGCTAAAATTTTGCTAGGTTCGTGCTAGTTTCTGCTAATATTTAGCTAGAGTGGCGTTAGTTTCTTGCTAGTTTGAAAACGGTTTATAAATTCCAAACTGTTCCTCAGATTGAAAAGAAACCGGCTACAAACAATCTTCAAAACTGAATATTCATTAAAAAGGTCGTACATTCAAAGGTAAAGCAACCCTTCTGACCAAAATATTCGTCCGTTATGCAGTAAAAAAGCCTGAAAACATTCTTCGTTCAGGGAAAAGAAGTAGTTTGTGTTGCTATTTTGCTAGTTTCGAGTTAGTTTCTTGCTAGTTTCTTGCTAATATTTTTGAGTTTCTTCTAGTTTCTTGCTAGCTTCATGCTAATATTTAGCTAGAATGGTGTTAGTTTGTTGCTCGTGTCTTGAAAAAAACGGTTTATGAATTCCAAACCGTTCCTTAGATTGAAAAGAACCGGTTACAAACAATCTTCAAAACTGAACGGTTTTTTTTTTAAAAGATCGTACATTCAAAGGTAAAGCAACACTTCTGACCAAAATATTCGTCCATTATGTAATTAAAAAAGACCGAAAACTGCTCCTTTTGGGGGAAAAGAAGTAGTTTGTTTTATTACTTTGCTAGTTTGGCGTTCGCTTCTTGCTACTTTCATGATAATAGTTTGCCAGTAAGAGAGTGAAAAGGTGGGGAAAAAAAGTTTCCCCCCCCCCCAAAAAAAAAAAAAGCTTCAGCGTGTCCTTTTACTGGAAGTTGCTCCTGCCCTTATGGATGTCTGTGCCCGGTAACTATAGTCAAGGAAACGACCTTTGTGATATTTCAGAGAGGAGCTTGGTTTTTATACAGCAAGGAAGTAACATTTGTGTGATATTGTTGACAAAAGCCAGGAATTTTTTTTTTGTCAACGAAACGAAATTTGTGCAATGTCGTCAGATTTGTTGAAGGAAACCAGCTTTATATTGTAGTAGGTGCAACCAGTCAGTATTGTGAGATAATGAGTTTCGTCTGACGGTACGAAGCCAGTTTTCATTTAGCTATCAACCAGCATCGTGGCATGTGGCAACCACATACTTCGTGGAATAGCTCTACTTCAGAATCCTCCCCTCCCCTAAGAAAAAATTTAATTAAAGTTTTCATTAAAGCCTTGCAAAACTCATGTATTATACATATCTCTTCTTCCATCCATAAACTCGCATGTGTCTCCCGTCCTCGCACAGGGTTGATTCTTACATTTTAAAGGGTTTAAATGGATTTGGTCGAGTCGGCGTCTTCCTATACAAAGAGTTTTTGTGACGCCGTAATCCACACGGTAAAGGTCGCTCGTTTTAAGTTGCAAAATGTCAGCCGTTAATTTAATATGCAGAAATGTTTGGCATGCCGAAAAGGAGGTGCAGCATTCGTCGTTAAACGAAATCGCACGTAGTCTATGTCCTTCTTAACGCAAAAACGGGCTTGTTTCGCTTTCGCTAGGAAAAAGGGGGAAGAAAAAAACTCGTCTCGTATTGCGGGTTTTCGAAAGTGTCTGTAGCCGAGAATGGATTGGCGAAAAGGTGAAAGGTCAAGAACGCAATCTAACGGGCTCTGCTCATTATTTAGGTAGAGTGCAGGGAGTTATTTCTGGATTGTTTATTCTACGCGAGTCGTCAACTGATGACGTAACTGACGTCACAAAACGAACGTAGGGTTCAGAGCACTAGCAGACGAAGTTGAGTGAAACATCGGAATCTCTAAAATGGGATTTTTTTATTTTCCGTTTTTTGTTTGAATCTCTTGTCGAACACTACAAAAGAACTGCTGTATACTCAAACACGCTAATCTGTAACTATGTGAACTACTCGGTATACCAATGAAAACTAAAACTACTCAGGAGCACAGGTCTATCACATCAAAAACCAATAACTGGTAAAAGGGACCACCAAGTTCCGAAAGGTTCGGCCTTTCAAAGGAGTGATATCAACACACCTAAACATCCGCCAAGTTAATCGCACCGACTAATAGTTTGAAGGCTAAATGAAAACTAGAATATTGCTACTTTCAGTAGCAATGTGTCTTCATTTAACATCCAAAGTATTATTCGGTGCGGTTAACTTGGCGAATGTTTTGGTGTGTTGATATCACTACTTTGAAATACCGAACCATTCGGAACTTGGCGGTCCCTTTTACCAGTTTTGGTTTTTGATATGATATCACTACTTTTTTTTTAATTGTGTATTAGACTCAACTCAATTAACCTCAGATAATGTGGCACATAAACAATAGCTTCAGTGGCCATTTTTACAATATTTTAATTTAGTATTGTGAAGCCAAATCATTCTCAACTTAGTCGCCTCTGTTATCAGTTTTAGATTTTGTTTTAATTTTGGTTTAATTTTGTTCATATCACTTTTTTGTGAGGCCGAACCATTCTAAAATTGTTGGCCTCTTTAGTTTTTACCAGTTTTTTGTTTTATTTTGACATTTTGTTTATTTTTCGTGAATTGGAAGTGAATACAATTTCTTTGGCAACGTTGTTTAGATTTATACCGAAACACTAGTGTGTTTCTAGGTATACACGTTGTGATTGTCCGAACTTTGGCCGTCCAATGAGAGACGATGCCGACAATACTAACAATAGTTATAACAATACTTTCGTACTTACGCGCTCTCCCACGCCATTCCCGTTACACCCCCAAGCTCCAAACCATAAAAGGTACGCAGTTCGTATCGTACTGCAGCCATTTGTTTAATTTAATAGCTGGAAGCCTTCCCGTTATCTCGGTATCGATGAATAATCACCCTATGGAAATTAACATGGGGATGAGCGGAATAGAATTAGCCATAGCTAGTTACACATTTTCAACGTTATTAAGGATCATATTTTTCATTGAAAGCCGCTTAGCTGGCATTCCTACACGAGTTAATTTTTGTCTGGTGGGTCACTGCTCTCGATTTTACCACAATTTAAACTTTTGTACCGTATTATTATTTTTATCCAATTACCTGAAATGTGCCCAACTATGCTTCCAGATATTAGACACTGACGCTATGGCGTCGTTCAACAATTGAATTGATGTGATGTTTGTTGCCTAACTTGGCGCGACACACTAGCAGGTGTCCGAGTTGTGAGAAACGATCGAATATTGGTTTGTTTTAAGTAGGCTTATTCATGAGCATTTTTGTAAACAGCCTTGTTAGAAACTATCCGAGTACTGTTGTATAAGCTACTCGATACGAGCATAAAGAGTTCTGGTACTGTAGCTTTTTGACGCTCACCAAGCGTTAGCCATGGTGCCAGAAGGAGATCGGGTCAATTTTGCTAGGTAAATCCTATCGGAAATCTTAGGTTTTTTTTTACATGCCACAATCGGCATGAGCACGAGACATCACAGGGCCATTCTCTGCCCGAAATGCCAGGGGTGGTTGAGGCCGGATTCGAACCCGGAATCTCTGGCACAGGAGACGGTCATGCTTACCATCAGGCCACCTTGCTCCATAGAGTTCTGGTACTATTGAAGTATTTTAAGTGTACGTCTGCGTGTACTGGCTTAGGTTCGTTTATTTATTTTTTATTTAATCGTATCAGAGCTATAATTTTAAACTTGCGTTGTGCTTTGCTTGTTTGCTGTGTTTTACTGATTTAAGCAGTCCATTGCTTGTAATCCTTGATAACGAAACAGGATTAGCTTCGATTCGAAACTTTGCATAATTTGTGTTTCCTCGAGCACTTTTTAGGGCTTGATTTAAATTAAATAAAGTAGGTCTGCTCACGCAGCGAGTTCTGGGAATACGACTGTTTTAAATAAGCCTACTCACGTGAAAGACTAATGGTCTGTTGGGCTGTTTTAAGTAGGTGCACTCATCAGCACGTAAAGAATTCTGGTACAACTGTCAGACTGTTTTACGTATAGGCCTGCCTACACTCATGAGCTTATATACAGAGTTCTGATCACCAAATTCACTGTGAACGCAGCAGTTAAACTCCAGCTTTTTCACAGGCGAAATTTATTCTTTGAAGCTTTCCGCATAGAATACATGTTTGGGCGGATTTTTTTTGGGTTGTGTTGAGAATGCATATGGCTGACGAATGCTATACCGAACAATTGTGAAAAGGCTTTATTGTGGATATGAAAATGTTCTGGTGCTGCTAGACTGTTATAGGCCTCTTATATATGAACGTATGAACTCATGAACGTATGAATAGGAACACGGCTCTGTACATGGTTTCCACCGCAAGTAGTTTTTTTTTTAATGCTTTATGTTGCAAAATCTGGCTTGTAAGGTTTGGCCGTATCTCCATTCGAACACCTAATGACAGTTATTAAGTAATTATCAGCAATTATGGGTCATTACCCCGTTCGACAAGCAAGACTTTTTGGATACATTTGCCAGCCATCGAACACCGTATGAAGCAACAACTTTATCACGAGGACTGACGTTCCATTCTTTGCAACTTGTAACTTGGCTTTTGGCGGGAAGCTTGCTATAAAATGGAAAAAACGTTTTGCCGCCAGAGACACTCGCAAAAGGTAGAAGCGGCAGAGATGCTGTTTGTCGTTTTGTAGGACAAATTCAAGTTGATCGATGTCGCGTTGTAAATAATTCTTGTTGTAAATTTTGCTGAAGGAGACGAAGTAAATAGGATCATTTTGTTTGCAAGCGTGAGTCGACCCATTGAATTTATAATGGCGGCAGCGGTGGTCACGAACAGAAGGGATGAACACAAAAATAAAGTAAACAATAAAATTGCCAAACGTTGCACCGACATATTTGGAGGTTCCGTTGACCGTTTAGAAACATTCACGGGATCTTGGTGATCAAAAACGTGAAAAACTTCTTAACATTTGCTTTCTATGGTGATTCGTTTTTCGCCGGTGACCGTTATGGAACGTAGGAAGGCTAAACGTTTGAAGCAATAAAAAATTAATTTGCAGGCGAAATTACGCCATAAAAATGCGTTCCCTGATTAACAGGAGGCCCATCACAACAGTCATACACATAAAGCACAATTTAATTTTCGGCAATATTTTCTTGCTTTGTTCACAATTATTAAAAGCCTGAAAAACACAAAAACGACTGGAACAACCTCAGGTTGCCCAAGTCGTTGTATGACTCAGTTGTGGGCCTTCTGTTCAATCAGGTAACGTATTTTTATGACTAAACGTTTGAATATTAAAAATACAGGGTGTCCTAGAATCTACTGCGGCATTTCATTGTTTAATAAAACGCGAACCACAAATGATATCAACAAACGGATTCTTTTAAACTCAAAGCACAACTCTACAATTTTTGGCAACGGACACTGCATCCTCATGTGCTGCGCTGTGTGCACGACATGAGCCATATGCAAGGTGCACGTACGGCAAATTTTCTATGAAAATGGTGGATGTTTAGCAATATGCTGTGTACGTTTTCTGGCTAGCAGAGTTGAAGGGATATACCTCTCAACGCCATTTTTCTCGATCCTCCACATCAAGTACGGCCCCAAAGGTCTATTTACTTGCCGTTAGTCTTTCCCTTGCTAAAATCCTTTTTTAAATGTGGCGTCTAGGAGATTATCTGTTGAATATAATGGAACTTTATGTACTAACGACCCGTCACTAAATGATGCATTGCGCGCATACAATAATCATGACGTTTCATTTTTGTGTGTACATCTACTAATTTTCTAATAATTATCATGAGATCTAAAATCTAATAGACTAATGCAGTAAACACTAAAATTAATTATTCCAATAGATCGGCGAAGCAAAATTATAAGACACTAGCCTAGAAAATTATAAATTTTGATTTTAAAATACGAGAATCATTCCGGTTTGTGACGACACAATCATTGACTTGATTCTGTCTCGTGTACTATTCACAAAGCCAACCGAGACAGCAGCTATGCGAGGAACGCAGCTACCACCCCAGCCGACCTTGGCACTGTAATTGCACGGATGATGATCTGCGCGTAGCTGTAATTTGGCACGCGGAATGTTATAAGGCAGGCCGGGTGTCCCTTTAAAATCAGTTATCGTAGCTCAAAGACGGTATCGTAGGGAATATCCTGGATGTAAGGCACCTAAAACAAAGCGATTACTACGTTGATGCAGTAGTTGAAGGAAACTGGCAGTGCTCACACGTCCATATGTTAGAAACTCTGTGGCAGGAAATCTAATACCATTTACATAATCCTACGTGCAACACAGGGTGTTCACGTGGAGACGTATTAAACTTGGTGAGTTGTGTTTTCAGTTAAAAAAAAAAACGTTATTGATATCATTAATTTGTGGTTCTCGTTTTATTAAACAATGAAATACCGAACTACATTCTGGGTAAATTCTTTTATTGGAGTTTTGCAGGCCATTTAAATTCCTTCACAGTCGTTTTTACAAGTCGAATAAATTCCTTAACTTTATGTCATAGCTACAAGGTTGCCTTGATTACTATACGTTGTGGCTAGTGCCAAATTTGTTCATGCTACTCTGCCCAAATATTCCAAGGGGGGGTTGGGCCGCTCATTCACGCCCCTTTTGGCGCGTTCTTGGCACGGAGTTGGTCTGTTGCATCATCACCTGCTGGTTGTTGCAATGGCCAACAATTTGGAAGTGGGCGTCCCATAAAAAATGAGCGATGATGAGACTGAAAACGAAGAGCTGAAGGTCGTTTGGCAAGATCCTGAGCAGTAATTATTGCCCTAGTAAACAGTGTTAAGACCAGACAGGAGTTCTGAGGTGTGTAGGTTGAACTAGGACCGCCAGCTGACCACGATGTTATCGCAGGGGGACAGGGTCGCACGAGTGTTGACATTTTGACGATAAATCTTCTTTTAATGTGATCTCAATTTAGCCACTAATCGGCAAGTGAAATTGTAACAGTGACACAAATAACTAATTTTAGGCCAGAGAAAATTAATTTTTTCTTTGTTTAGCGTTTTCAAATATCGTTTTAACGTTTGCTTTAACGCTCGTGGCAAGATGCCACCTAAAAGTCGTCCCCCTCCCCACATCCTATCCCCCTCCCCTTCCCGTCAGCAGTACACGTATAAGCGTTACAAAAGGCCAGCTAATAGTTTAGTCGTGTTGCACAATATATTCCATGCCTTTTCTTAACCTTGCTTTTTCTCCGGTAAAGTTATATCTGAAACAAAAACCCACAAGGGTGAAATATCCCGCCAAGTTTCAGCCAACCAATGTAGTGATATCAGAACAAAATGGCTGCCACCAAGTTGCTACATTAGTTGCCAAGCTAATCCCACCCAGTGTTGGATCAAAGGTTAAGTGAAAAACCCGACCAACGCTACAACCCGTAGCATGTTTTTCATTTAACGTGTGAAGTATAATCGTCGGTGGGATTAGCTTGGCAACTAATGTAGCAACTTGGTGGCAGCCATTTTTGTTCTGATAGCACTAGTTTGATTGGCTGAAACTTGGGTTATATCACCCTTGTGAGTTTTTGCTTCAGATATCACTTCTTTTGTCATTTTTCTCCTTTTAAATGCACCCCATTAGGAGGAACTCCGGCTTCTCGGAAACTGTTCAACGTGTCGATGATAAATGAAACCCTTGGAAACATAGATGTCGTAAAACCGACACATGTCAGCTTTCGTCACCTTAACTTCCCTGTCAGTTAAAAAAAATCTGAATAGGTTGACTTACTCGTTTACTACATGTTTTTAACGTTAACTCTTCATGTTTTTTTTTGTTTTTGATTCGGTCTTCCTCAGTTGCTTTTTAACTAGGACTGGATGTAAATAGATGTGTTTTTATTGTGTGTGCGGCGTATCTTGAGTCCTACAAGTATTTTATGAGCGGCTACGTCTTCCTGGATAGGGTGGCTTTAATCGACGGCCGCCATTGTTTTTGTAACCATCTTGGATATCAACAAGGCACTCTGCTACTGAAAACGTACAATCGATTATCTGTGTTCCTTCTGCAGCGAACTCAAGATAGGCCGTGGACACTATAATTCACTTCACCGTCATTGAAGCAGCCTTTCTGACTGTTAAACGTTTTATTGTTATTATTTTCTGGCAGAATGTCATTGTGAACTTTGGGGGCTGTGGTGTCAATATACAATTTGTACCAAAGTTAATATTCTGCCTCGATATTTCTTTTTCTCTTTTTTTTTTAGTGAATAAACGTCTTGGTATTTTCCAGGTCAGTGGAGTACTCTGTCGTTTTCCGTTGCTGCACCAACCAATACGTTTGATCATTTGCTTTGAAATTTCATTAAATTAGTTGATTATTGTGTGCGCGCGGCGTATCTTGAGTCCTGCAAGTATTTTATGAGCGGCTAAGTCTTCCTGGAGGGGGCGGCTTTAGGCGACAGCCGCCATTGTTTTTTTTTTAACCATCCTGGATATCAACAAGGCACTCTGCTACCAAAATCGTACAGTAGATTATCTGTCTTCGTTCTGTGGCGAACTCAAGATAGGCAGCGGATACTATAATTGAGTGAATTTATTAAATTAATTTTATATTTTTATCGTGGTACCTGTAATGGACATCGAGTCACCAATGAGAAAGGTTGAACAGGGTCCAAGCTCGAGTGGAGCATGGATTCAGGAAGCTCTTCCCCGGTAGCGCATTTGGCAGAACACCCAGCTGTTGATCGGAAGGTCGTGGATTCGAATCCCTGTCGGTGCAGATATGTCTTATCGCTCCGGTTTGTAATTATTATATGCTAGAAAGGGCAGATGTCTAAAAACCCCAACTGTCTACAATATCGGTGGTGTCTGTTTATGTATTCTGTGCTAGGATTCGAATCACAGTCGGTACAGATGTTTGTCTTGTCGCTGCGGTTTGTAATTATTGTTTGCTAGAAAGGCCACACTTCTTGAAAACCCAACTGTCTGCAATATTAACTCCCAACTTTCTGAACAGGATGAAACTACAGTAAGAATAGTTAAACAGACACCCGTGGTGCACACGTACTTGTGTACACGTCTGTCCGCCCCTCAGTTCTCCATTTTTTTTTTTACTGTGACACTAACCTTTATTCAAAAAGTGGTGATACTTACCTTTACGCGGACTGTTTTGCTTCATTTTACCTTTATTATTTTAATTAATTAATTATTATTATTTATTTATTCATTCACTTATTTATTCTTTTTTTTTTTTTTTTT
>JAHWFP010161143.1:1293-22266 GCA_023313725.1 Lithobius niger | reverse complement strand
TTGATTAACCGGAAGTGTCGGATTGGGAGAGGTCGGGCCTATCCGGTTATATACTGGAGATGCTTCGAGGCGTCTCGCTTGGGAGGGGGAGGAGAGGGGATGCTGCAAGCAGTGCTTCCACTTGTTACTTACAGAATTTCCCCGAGTAAAGACAAATTTCCTTTTTTCCCCTGTGCTAAAGGGAATTTCCCGTTTTTACTTCCCTTATTAAATTTCGTTTCATTACACAACTGATTTTTAATATTCCCTAATTTAACAAAAAATATGTGTGGGCTCGTTTCGATGGCATAGGAACGTCACCACCTATTGATGTTAATCTTCTTACATTATAAACCAAAGTCTCATAGCAGAAATGCGGCAACGGCAACGACGACCCCGGAAGGGGAACAATGAAAACGTGCGAGTATGTCAATTCTTTGGCATGAAGCTGAAACTGGGACGTTGTTGTCTTGAAAGAAGTTGAAATTGGCACATTGTTGCCTCGACTAACAATTTGCTCTGCGCGGTCATCACAGAGGCATGTCTCAAATGACGCCATGCTCGAAGGACAGTTATTTTTCAAACGGTACGGATTGCTCAACCCAAAAGCGGCACTGAGAGTGGGGAGGAGGCCCAGTACAACTATTGTCCGTGTGGGGGGCATTGCGTCTTTGACCAATCAGCATATGATTACCCATTAACTGAACAACAACATCCCAAACAACAACCAAGCTCAGTCAACGTTCAGGCAACAGTGATAAATGACGTCATGCACGAACGACAGTCATTTTTCACACGTTACGGATTACTCAAGCCAAACCGATAAACTGGGAGTTGAGGGGGGAGGGGTTGTGTGTGTGTTTGTCCCGTTTGACAGAATCCCGCTTCGCAAAATCAAAATATCCTTGAAAAATTTAACATTGCAGAAGTTAAAGAGCATGCCTAATTGGAAGTAATTTTGTGTTAGTGGCACTTTCTCATGTTATGGGTTTAGCCGCAACGAGCGCGACAGCGCGAGCGAGGTACGTAATTTGAATCAAATTATTCTGCAAAACGGGCGTGTGTCTATAAATGTCTGACCAACATAATGTCTAAATGTTCGTGTTTAAATGTTTTATAGGTTTCGTGTGCCTAAAATTTCGTGAACGGTATTCGGCGAAACGGGATTTGCCGAAACGGGATTGGCCCCTAAGACAAAATCTGTTAATCTCCTTTCAATTTGGCGAAACGACACGTAACCGAACGGAGGAACAGGATGGGAGAAAAGGGGATAGGAAGATGGGAGGAAGAGGATTGGAGGAAAGTGCGAATATTACAGAAAGAAAAATGCCAGTGGGCTGTACGTTCAGGCGACACTCAGCGAAAACAGGGAGGGTGTGCAAGCCAAAACGATAAACTGGGAGTGGGCAGGAGGGCCTGAACAGCAAATGCCAGTGTTTGGGGCAGTGCGTCATTTAGCCAAGCTCTTTAGAAAAAAGAAAAAGAGATTGGAAGGGTGGTGTGGAGTGGGGGCAATACGTCTGTTGCCATTAAGCATATGATTACACAATAACTGAACCATGCAAGGTAAATTTTTTGGGTAAGATAAGAGGAAAAGGGCAGGGAGAGCGCACGTACAGGATGGGAAGAAAAGGGGAGTACTCCAACAAGCGAAATTGCCTGTCGTGTTCAACGTTCAGGCAACACCGACCAAAAACTGGGAAACAACCACGGGCCAAAACAAACCACAGCCGAAACAAATTCCAGACGAAGCCGGGTACGATGCTAGTTGAAAATAAAATTCAAATGACTACTTATTATAACGAGTCCTACCGTTGCTACAAGAAGTGAAGGAAATGAATTGGCCTGTAAAAATTAGTACTGCTACAATGTTCGTTATTTTAGCCGTAATAAGCCAGTGACAGACGAAGAAATAAGCACTAGCCAAATTGTAAATTGGGGTTGGGTAAGGGTTTAAAATGTTAACATGTGTTTGTTGGAGTAGACGATTGTGAGCTTACGGAAGTTTCGAGAAATTTGGGTCTGGATGGAGTGACGATCGTGAGTCACTGAAGAAACTTGCAAATAAAACACAGAATTTCCATTTTTTCCCTTTTTCTCTAATGTTTTTTTTACCCTTGAAGAGCATTTTTCCCCTAAAAAGGGAAAAATCTCCCCTGTAAGTCGAAGCACTGGCCGCAAGCTAGAGTATTGAAATCTGCGTGAATATGAAACGTTTTCCTAAAAACGTAGAGATTCAATTTTTGTGCAAATTCATTTCAAATTTTTCAAAGTAACATTTTTCTTAATACAATTGCCTCCTGTCGTGAGTATAGGGGGGGGGGGTCCGAGTCGGAGTCCTGTAAGCTATAAAAGAAATCATAGTGAATCTGATGATTCGAGATGCAATTTTCATACGAATTCATTTAAAATTTGTTAAGTACACTTTTTTTTTATAACAAGGGCCTGTTAAGTAGTGGCATCCCCGGGGATTCCCGAGTTCCCGGGCGGCCCAATCCCTGGTGTCGGATTGGGCCGCCCGGGATTGGTAAATTTCGGGTTAATTCAAGTTTTCACAGCTAGGCAAAATTGCTACGGGGTTGCAGTGTTAAACTAGCATCAGTGTTGGTCCGGTTTGATGTTAAGTTTGGGGAAACGGAACAAAAAAGGAAAATGTCTAATTAAAATATGGCCAAAAATTACCTTTCGATGCGGGGAGTTGGAGAGTTGGTGGGGGAATGAATTTAAGGTTAATACCTAATTGTTGGGAGCACCCGGCAGAAGACCAAGCGAGCTCGAGCCGTTACAATTGACGACAAACATTAAGTCAGTGAAAAGCCGCTGATATTCGGCATACTGATGACACAGACACTGGAACTCCTGTAAGAACCTTCCTGGTGGTGCAGGCCGAGCCTTGGGTACATCGTCCCAGCTGGCAGGACAACTCACCCAATGGTCATCCTTACCTACCCGCCCGTAGCCCGCCACACCACATGATTTGATGAGCAGCAAGGCGCTGCAATCCCACCCTAGTGGATAACGGACTGCGCATTACCTTCACGCACACCCTTGCAAGTCAACCGTCAAATCCAACAATCAACCAAGCGCCCATGCTCCAAGGTCCATCCTTGCCTATGCACCTACAGCCTATGAAGCATAGACCAACGGAGCAAGAAAATGGGGACCGAGGAACCATCCATCAAATCAATCAGTTATGCGAACGCCATGCCTGGTGGTCCGCCCTTGCCTACCCGCCAATAGCCTATGAAGCGTAGACCGATGGAGCAAGAAAATGGAGAGCACCGGACAAGACACTAGAGGAGTAGGACTGTCAGCAGTATTGGACATTGAATTTTGAACACTCCAGATGTTGAACTGAATTCTGCATATGGCTTAATCGATCCTGGTATATGCCAATGTTTGTGCAAACGTACTTCCATTGTTGAAATAGAACAGCGTTGCATTGTTGGAACATGTTTCTAAGCTATGTCCGTAATAGAGTGCATGGCTTCGGGCCTTTAAACTCTTTAATAAACCCATTAAACCCATTGAGCAATGGATAGTCCGAATGAGCCAAGTTAGTAACGTTATAATAATAAATGGTAACAATGGAGTTTTCATCCAAGACAAAGCACTGCATCAATGCTTGAGTGGCAAAGAAGTGTTCAAATTTTACTGATCAATACTGTACATACATAACTACATTGCAGCCCAAGCAAATCGTCGTTTGGAACTGGTAAGGCGGGTTTTTACCTCAGGTTGTGCTAACACTAAACTATGGGCAATTAAGGTCCATGTGAGACCAATTTTGGAGTATGCGAGCCCTGTTTGGTCCCCCAACTTACTGAAGGATATTGACAAATTGGAGTCTGTCCAAAGGCGTTTCACTAAATCTATCCCAGAGTTGTGCCGTCTGCCTTATAGTTTACGTCTGAAGAGACTTAACTTAGACTCCCTCGAGCTGCGTAGATTGAAGACTGACCTGATACTAACTTTCAAAATTGTTAAAGGACTTTTGTCTCTTGATCTTCCGCTATTTGATCTGAGCGAGATTACTTGGACCAGGGGACACAATCTCAAGCTTGTTGTGCCCAGATCGAGACTGGCCTGTCGATCAAATTTCTTTGCAGTGAGGGTAGTTCGTGCTTGGAACGCGCTGCCAAATGATCTAATTAATTTACAAGGAGATCGCTTCATAAAGTGGATTTATCAAGTTTTCTTAAAAGAAATTTTCATAACATCTTAATTTACGCATTTTATATTGACAATCGGCCTTATTTATTGGCTGTGCTCTTTTCAATCTGTTCTGATATCATTTGCTTTTTCTTAGGTGGATTATTAGTGATCAATCCTTGTCCTTGCTTCGCAACGAAATATTTATTTATTTATTTAAAAAAATATACGTGACGAACTACTTACGTTAAGACTTTTAAACTCTTTACATTTTTTACGTTTTTTATTCATTGTTTTGTTTTTTGACGAATGGCCATCCACCCTTCTTCTTTCCCATTCGACTGGCGATACCATCGGGGACCTTTGTGTCCCTGGCAGGTCTAACCTTGGTGGTAAGGCAGTTGAGATCCTAACCCACCCTTCCTAATTTGATCCCACCTTTCCATTGGTCATGCAATTTTTAAAAATTAATTTTTACCTATACGCAAGCTTTTGAATTTTATTTTGTATTAGTTTTTACTTTCCACCTTCGCATTCCCTATCTAGCAAGGTTTTTTTTTTATTATTAGTTTTTATTTACACACGTCTTAAATGCAGCCCCTATTAAGGCTGGCAGTGATCCCAGTGATAAAGGCTGGCAAGGATCCCCGTGATCCCCGTGATCCTTGCCAGACCTGTTGCTCCGGCAACAAAATGATTATTATTATTATTATATTATTATTATTATAACCTTTAACATTTTAAGCAAGGATAATTTGGCGAAATCATGATATGAAGGAAGCGTGGTGGTTTATAACCTCACTCATTTATTTCTCATAGCCTACAGTAAGAATATTTGTTGAGAAAACAAGGACGATCACTGTTAGCTTTCTACCGCTATGTTTATTTAGTATCTATTAGTAGATGGAATAATCCAGCCATTACAGTGTAGGCCAAGGTAGGTGGTGAAAGAGTGTAGGCGATGATGGCTGGGCCTATACAAACAGGGCGAGAGGGAGAGGGAAAGCGGGTGGGAAAGGAAAGGGAAAGCGGACCGCGATTGCCCGCTGGGTGATCCTTCAAGTCTTTAGATGGGAGTGGGCGTGCTTGTGAGTTTTATTCCGATTTCTGATTCCTGATTCATTTTTCATTCGGTTTTGCCGGGGTTTCTAAAAGGTTGATTTCCACCAAAACCGGAATGAGAATCGAACAGAAAAGTCCACAAATGTGCATCCCAAATACTTCCCTAAAACTTGTTCGTTCTCAACTGTTGGTAAGCTCTTCTGTTTCGTTTCGTTCTGCAATGCATATTGGTTAGTTAGCCAACTGCCGCATACCACAAGGCACGTGACACCAAGGCCACACAATCCTACTCGCTAGAGACACAGGCATGGCGGCGATGGATGCATGAGGCAGCATATGGCAATACAAGAATGGGATAATGTAGCCCAGGCCACATTGCCCTACGACACGAAATGCTTGTGGGTGAGCTGAGAGAGAGTGTGAAAGAAATAGTTGCAGTTCGTTTGCTTAATCCATCCCCAAAGGAGAGGTTACGCTAACTAGTAATCATTCTACTACATAGTGGTTATTTGTATGAATAACAGGGCGTAACAATTAATATGTATACGTCACAAACTTGGATGTAAAGGCTTAACAATAGAAATTCGACGCGTCGTCCAGTTAGCCACAGATTCTGCCACCAGTCGCGCTACTGACACCCCAAAAATGAACTGCTCTAGTATGCGGACTGAACTGTGAAAGTATACGTGTGACACGCGATAGGCGGATTTTAAACTTAAAACACTGCATTGACACCAAATTATTAAAATTTAACAACAATGGCTTCATGCTACGTACCTCTTTTTTTCACTCGACGACAAAACAAAGCCTCCGGAGGTTTAATTTCATGAATTTTAAAGGGTTTCAAAGGGTTTAACGAGCGTTAACCACTCCTGGTCATCTGCCCGAAGCCCTAAGGCCCTATGTCTGCAACAGCCAGATTCCCAGGCGGTCACCCACCCAAGTATCAATCCAGCCCAATGTTGTTTAACTTAGGGGGTTCTGACGAGAACCGGTGTTTCCAGCACTGCAAGGCCACAGAGGTCGTGAATTTCAAGCAGAAGAGCAACCAAGGTACGTGTGTGGCGTACTGTATGATACGTTACGGCGTTTTCAATTCTCATTAAAAATGTGTTAAACGATCCTTTGACGTAGCAGTAAATCGTCCGAAGACTTCAAGAATAGTCACCATTACCGTAAAATAATGTTCGTTTAGCGCTGCAACACCGGTAAATCTAATAATGAGAAGATATCACGTTTTTGCGCATCTCGCATTACGCTAATCAATGCTACGATTGGGGGTTTTCGTTCTTCGTGCTTTCAGTTCAGCGCAACGCTTGGACGACGCGTCTAGCATGCTACGTGAAACCGAGCGTTAAGTCTTTTAAATTTAGGTAGTCTTGTCACAAATGAAGGGCGTGTTATGCGGAACTGATGGAAAACTTCCATATAAACATACATCCGGAATTGCTTCCTTTTTCGAGTAATGCCGCCTTTCCGAAATACATGTGCACATCCACGATCCAGGGTGCAACCAGCCTGACCCCTGACTCTGACACGTGAATGCACAGACAACCCTTTCAATTCAAAGCAGTTGCAACTTAATTTTCAATCGATTTGTGGTATGCAAATTACGCAAATTTACTAAGAAATTGCCTGGCATGCGGAATTTGCCCTACGCCACTAGGTTGTCTCGCGTCGGACTTTGGAACTGCGCAGGCTACGTCCCTACTTGATTCTTACTTTTAAAATCGTCCATGGCCTTTTACCAATCGATCTACCCTTCTTCAATCCTTGCCTTTATTATGCCACTCGAGGCAATTCACTGAAATTGGCCGTTCAGCCAGCTAGGCTAGATTGCCGAAAAATATTTTTCAGTGTGAGGGTGATAAGAGTTTGGAACGCTCTTCCTGATGAAGCTGTTCAGGCGGGCTCAGTTGACCGTTTTAAGCACCTTTTGGGCAAGATTTGTCTACGAGTTTTTTTTAAATAGGCCGGAGTTCTCCTCTTAATATTTTTAACATTGACAGGAACTAGTATAAGTGGCCCCAAGCCCTTCGAACTCCCAACCACTCCTGTGGTTGAATCCATTTATTTATTTATTTATTTATAAAACAAAAAATGTGATGCCCCCCCCCCCCCCTCCTTCCATCCTCCCATGTTCAGTAACACTGGGGCACTACAATGGGGGAAATCATGAATAACCGAAATGGGAAAAAAAATGACGTAAAAACAAGTTAGCTTACATTTTTTTAAATTTCATTTGCATCGTACAGAAGAGAAACCAATATGGTGCATCTTGAGTGTCACTCAAACGTTAGGTAAGAAGGCAAAGGCTAAACAATTTCCGAAATCTTTCTCTATCAAATCCTTCAAAACGTTAACGACAAGTCCGAAAACAAGCCCTACCACACGCACGCAACAAAACAGATTTCAGACATTGCGATCTGGAGGATCTAGAAGGAAGGGTTGCTGTATCCGAATGATTTGCAGTTAGTTCCAGATCCTCAGTCCAGCTGACTTCCCGCATGGGAGACTTTCTGCAGATAATTGCTGCAACAATGTGCTGACAGTTAGGTGTTTCTATCGTTAGTGCTGTTCACAAGATGAAGCAAATTTTGGTAGTGATGGAATCATTAATGTCCATAAAATGGTCATTTCTGAGAAGATACAAATTCACATACTGTAGTCGAGTCCAGACATCAGCAATAATTCCACATAAATACATGAACAGCCATATTGGCGATGTTTTGGTGATTCCTATTGCCATCCCGATGGGAGGATGTTTTCTGGTGGGTACCTTTGTGCAGCTATTTGTTCAGGCTGGCCGGTGGAACCTACTAACTTTTCATGTGCTACAGGAGGATGTGCCATCAACAACATGAGGTAAGATGTGATTTGTGCATGATGGTGCCCCAACTCATTTCAGTCTAACAACCAGTGAGGTCCTGAGTAATACCTACTAGCCACATTGTATTATATTCTTCGCTTCGCTCACTCTACTGGTGTAGATCCGTGCTTCACAATAGTTTCTTCGATCCCCATCAGAGTACCACAACACCGATGTCCGATTTATTTGGATGCATGCTAACTTCAATTGTTCCTCACAATTCGTTCCCCACATTCCTTAGCACGTCTGGACTTTATCAACATCATTCGAAATGAAGCACCAAACGAAAGATTAAGCGAGCAAAGCGTGAAACGCATTGAAAAGGTTAAGGGCGCGTTTACACAAGGATAATTTTTCGCTTACTAGCTTTTTTACTTGGTCAATATTAAATTTGCTGGCTGCTTCTCGCCTTTGTCAGAGAATACGGCTTTCAAATTGTCTATACGTAGTAACCATGGCAACAACGCGGACGCAAATTTTCTCCTCGTGCCTCGCGACACGACGTACGGTGCTTGCAACATTTGAGCGTCGATTTATGACAACAAGAAAACAATTTTTCCTGCAGTACACGACGAC
This sequence comes from Lithobius niger, assembly GCA_023313725.1. NCBI lineage: Eukaryota > Metazoa > Arthropoda > Chilopoda > Lithobiomorpha > Lithobiidae > Lithobius > Lithobius niger. Next base: position 13,628 of record JAHWFP010161143.1, on the reverse strand, counting down.
GGACCGATTTCTGAATGCCGGTATTCGAAGGTTTGTCTTCGAATCGATAACTCCGAAATGGACGCCATGTTGGATTTTGAATTCTCGCTGCGAGTAGCTGTTTATTCTACCGTTTTTTTGATCACTGCTTGAATCTGTTTTCTTCAGCGAGAATTGCAAATTTTGGAAATAGCGTGAAACGGCAACAATGCTGTAGCAATGTTTAAAATGACTGTTGCACTTTGTTCTTTGTCCGTGTTGTTATGTATAATACATTTAATTTGTTGTCTGTTACCGCAATCATTTAATAGAAACGGGAAATTAATCGTAAACAAATAACGGTTGCCTAGCAAATAGCTTTCGGCGAGCGAGAAGGTCTCGTAGCGTAAACGAGCCCTTACGTTGAACTTGCTCGTTCAATCCATGTACCTTGCTTTGGAAACGCGAATGTCTGACAACTTTTTAAAACCTGCACGTCTATTTTCCGTGCACCCCACCAGTTGAAGGCAACCAATTTTAAGATCGACGTCGTTTTGCTGATACATAGCACGATGAAAAATATGTCGTCCTTTTAGGTTATTTTTTTTCTTGAAATTTGTAACAAAGTTTTTTCTGATTAGTTTGCACCATCGAACTTGGCATCATGAACCAGTTTTCAGAGCTTTTTTTAGCGTACGAGGGTAAAAAAAAAATCGAATTACAGCGATGAAAATAGGCCTATAAGTTGAATCAAGAAATTAATTTTGGGGCGCAGTGAGCATTGGTAAAAGAAGCCTCCTGACCGGCAAATGAAATAGCCACAAGTACATGGAATGCGAAAAACTTAAAATTTCGGCAAAATTTATTGTTGTCTTGTTCATGCACTGTATAATTAAAACCCAAAACCCCACAAAAACCGCCCAACAACTTGGACCCTTTAAAACCAGTCCATCATATTGTGACGGACAAGTTAATGTTGGACGGTTTTTGTTGGGTTTTGGGTTTTAATTAGCGAACAAGCCAACAATAAATTTTGCCGAAAATTTTAATAGTTCGCATTCCATGTACTGTGGCTATTTCATTTGCCGGTCAAGAGGCTTCTTTTACCAATGAAAATAGGCCTACTCAAAGCATAATTTATTTATATCTTTTATTTGGCACTGGTCTCAAACATACAGGCACGACACGCACGCACGCACATCGTACGTTTTTAATGATGTCGATGGTGCGTGCTGGAGAGGTCATGCGGGACCAACTACAGGGTCACAACGTTCGCTAAATAATGACCTGATAAATCCTATCGACTTCTTTCTGTGGGAAGATTTGAAGTCTCTGGTGTGTTCTATAGTATATACTTGTTAATGACGACGCCATACTTAGCCAGTGTGTGTAGTTGCCAGACAATCCGAAACTGGCGTCTTTGAGCGTGTTTGTCAATCGCTGACAAGACGTTCTCAACGATGTATCAGTGTTGTAGGAAGGTATTCAGGGCAAGCCGGCGTGCGTAGTCATAAGGGATGATGTGCGTATGAAGATAAAAACGATGATGTGGTTTGTTTTCATCTTATTTTGTTACCAGTATGGCACACCAGCAACTACCCCCACAGGGGACGAAGGGGTGCGTAATCATAAACCTGACCTGCCCCCATACGGTAGTTCGTATTGTTACAATTACTTACGGTTAAATTTTTCAATTTATTTAATCGAATTTATTTTTCTTTAAAGAAAAATTTTGGGCATCACAGAACTGCTTTGGTTAAGGTGGACCAGAACATTTTGTATTACTGCTGCACGACTGTTTAGCATACAGTGTATAAGTTTTAAATCCGAGTCAGTGGCCTATATAGTGTCACGTTGCAGTTAGTAGCCAGGCATCCTAGACCACAGCTACTATTTTCTGTTCATCTTGCAAATGTTGTGAGACAAAGCTTATGTAATCCCTTCCTCTTCGAGAACTTCAATTACCAGTGACTTCGCACTTGCGGCAAAGTTTGTTTATTAGGTGCGAAGTTTGATTGGAATCACACCCACTGCTGTCAATGCAATCCGTCGAAGAAGGGGAATAGAAGGAAACGTACGCATTACCAAAGTAAGTCACTGCATTTTAATTGTCAAATACTGTATAGGCCTACTACAGAGGCCCGAAAAGGACTCAACTAATATAAAATAAGTCTTACGGCCCAACTTCAGCAGGAAACCTTAATTTCTAACCGTGAAACTGGATTGTGAATAGTATACTATATAAGTAAATAGTATACAGAGTGGTCTGAAAAGTACTAAACAAATAGTTGGCCTATAAAGTGTATAGGCCTATAAAGTTTGTTGAGTTGGCATGGAAGTATGCATTAGGCCAAAGGTTTTTACTGAAACAAGGGTCAGTCTGACTAAGGTAGAGTAATAAAGACGGAAGAGTAATAAAGACCTCAACGTAAGTGACTGGTTATATAATCCAGTAATTTTATTCCACATTACTTTCCTTCCACGTCCGTTCGTTCCAAGTAATTTGATAAATCCGTTTGGTAAACTCGTTCCAATTTACAGATCCAGTTTACAGGGTGTTAGGGAGTTTGCCAGTGTAAGGCCGCCCACGCACTGAGCTACTTGGCCGCGCGACCAGGTTGCTGCAGCCAATGAAAATGATTAGTGCGTGGTTTTACATAAACGGTAAGCATTCTCATTGGCTGCAGCCACCTGGCCGTGCGGCCAAGTTGTTCAGTGCACGGGCGGTCTAATGAATGCCTGCCGTGTACACTATTCAGGAACGGGCCGAGTTGGTTTTGCGTTGGGGCATTAGACGGAGCAATGCCCAAACCCTTCAACAGGTTGCATACCATTTCCATATCCTGCACCCAGACTAACCCACTCCTTGCTTTGCCATGATCTCCAATGCTGAAAAAATTCAAGGGAACAGGCTCTGTTCATGGTGATTGCAGAGACAGCGAGCGTCCGCGCTCGTCTACAGATGAGCACTTTACCATAGCAGTCACTGATGCTATCGAAGCAGCCCCCCCCCCCAAACATCGCATCGCTCTCTAGCCAGAGAATTAAATATTGGCAAGACCGCTGTGCAGAAAGTCCTGAAAGAACAAGGTTACCAAGCATTCAAACGAGCGATACCCCAGTATTTGGACAATGAAGATTTCGACCACAGGTTGCAGTTCGCACTATGGGTTATTGAGCAGATAGATGATGATGTGACATTTTTGAGGCGTCTTGTTATGACTGACGAGGCTCCCATCAAGTTGCACCATACACCAAATAAGCAGAACACGCTTGAATAAGCGATTGCAAACCCACACTTCACAGACGAACGGCACTTTCACCACAACCTGTACAAATGTGTGCTGTGCATGGGTTTGTAGGAAAAACATTGTTAGGGCCTTTTCATCAATGGTACGCTAAATGGAGATAGGTATTGGCAGCTAATGACCAGATTCAACCAGTAATTGTACCAACACGATGGTGCTCCATCCCACTACTTCCCTCAGGCCAGAGAAGGGCTGAATCTTCTATATGGGGGCAGGTGGATAGTCAGAGGCAGTCTTGTGTGGAATGGCCATCTTGGTCGCCTCTTGACTTCTTCCTGTGGGGCTACATTAAAGACCAACTTCCTGCAGCACAGCAACATCCTGGGAATAGAGAGCACATTATTAAGGTGTGTCATTCAATATCACCAGACATGATAGCGCAAGTTTGGCGGAACAATGACCAAAGGCTGAGGCATTGTGTAGCAGCTGGAGGGGGGGGGGTGACCCTTCGAAAGCGTGGTGTTGACCTAGTATTCTTTCTTAGGGGAAAACAAAGACGTTTTGGGCCCCATATTTTCTTGTTTTTTTTTTCGCTTTTTTTTTCGTTTTACATGATGTTCAAAGCTCATCTCATTTAATTCGATACAAATGTGCTCTCCAGACCGAAGTTAACACCAACTGGTTGCTCCACGACGGTCAAACAGACCCGAATGTTGATATGGCAGAAAAATGGCATAATCACTATTTTTCTTAGAATTTATTTGTCCCTTCGTTTTGATTCGTAGTTAAATAGGCCTCCTACACTTTCTAGGCCTACCATTCTTCTTAGTACCTTTTCCGTGCACTGAGGTCGTTATTACTCCTTAGTCGGACTGACCTTCGGTTCAGTCATATCCTTTTGGCTTAATGGGTGCTTCGATGCCTACTCAAAATACTTTATAGGCCTGTACACTTTACAGGCCTACAGTGTACACACTTTATAGGCCTCCACACTATCTAGTTCAACTCTTTTTTTCGTACTTTTCAGACCACCCTGTATATAAGTGATAGTATCACGTAGTATCATAGTGTGGACGCTCCTGTTTTAACGCTCATTTGCTGACTGATGAATCTCCACTCGAAGTAAATAAACTATACGTGGGTTTAACAGTTTTCGGCCACGTTACACTCATGTATTTCATTTACCTCGGGTGGTATATTTCCGTAATCAGCAAGTGAGCGTAAGCAGTAGTCTTACCTGGCATCACAGCAACTGAACGTAGATAACTCCATTCTGAAAAATGTATTTCTTGTATAGGCTTATTCTATTTTCTGACGAACCTCAACCGCAAATTTTGGATACTGGAAGTGGAAATGATTGTAAACAGGGGGACACAAAGTGACTCGCACGACGTAGGCTGGGAAGGTTTTCAGTAACATTATAACTATTAGGTTACTCTACTAGGTTAGCCTGGTTGACATGCTACCTCTCCCAACTCTTGCGCAAGTAGACTGCCCTTCGGTCAAAGAATAGTGCAGCGTGAAACTGTCTCTAGCAAACAGCAATTACCAGGAGCCGATGAAAGAGCCCTCCTTGGGAGGGGGAGGGGGGGTTTGGAGGGCAAGAGCGCTGCTCATTTTTCCTGTCATTGGGCAATTAGGGATAATGGAACAAACTACTGGCCAGGGCCGTATACTAAACAGTGTATAGAGCGGCATCAAGTGACGTCATATTAGCTACGAGATGGCATCTGGAGGGCATAGCGCAAGGTGCACTAGATTAAAATGTAAGGGAAAACAACGGCACTTCTAGTCAAGACAGTGCTTTGAGAGCAGGTTTCTTAGGCTAAAAAAAACCGTTGCTTTCTCCAACAACAAAAATCGCGCGTTATAGGCTTAAGAAATCCAGTCTAATAGCATTGGCTTCAGTAAGACGACCTTCTTTTCCCCCTCCAGTGCCCCTTGTAGCTAACCCAGTTACTGGCTCCACCATAGAGTTATACAGTGACATTTGCCGCCGTATTGGCACCAGTATGGGTTTTGGAAGGCATAACTACAAGGTGCACTACATAAAAATGGAGGGGAAAACAACAGAAGAGCGGATTTCTTAGGCTTAAAATAACGTTGTTTTCTCCAACAACAAAAATCGCGCGTTTTAGGTCAAAGAAATCACTCTTCACAGCATCGGCTTCAGTATGACGCCCTTCTGTTTCTCTCTGCAGTGCCCCTTGCAGCTAACCCATTAAGGCTCCAGCATAGAGTTATACACAATAATACTACGTCGTGTCACTGCTGCATTGGTGTAGCCGTGGAGAACTGAACCATTCCGTAATCTGTAACCCGTGCAACCTTAATGAATGAGAATTTCTAACAAAATGCCATTACTAAATACAGATGCAAACCTAGTTACGTTGCCTTTTGGACTTATATGTCAGACTGCCTGAGCGGGGGAATCGAACCCAGGACCTTTGGAACCAAAGGCCGAGGTCCTACCGCTGAGCCATACTGATACGGCCAAATGGAAACGTCCATAGGCAGCATTTAACGCGTGCATATATATTATGTGTATGTATATGCACGTGTTAAATGGTGCTTATGGGCGATTCCTTTTGGCCGTGTCAGTATGGCTCAGCGGTCGGCCTTTGGTTTCAAAGGCCCTGGGTTCGATTCCCCGCTCAGGCAGCCTGACATATAATTCGAAAAGGCAACGGAAATAAATTTGCATCTGTATTTAGTTATTTCTTGTGAGCCTTTGGCTTTCCCGTGTTTAATAAGGCCATTATGTGTCATTCCTGATCTTGGTATTCTATATATTTTTCCAATAAAGGTACGATATTGGATAAATTGATAGTGTTAGTGCGTTGTTTTTCTTTCTGTGTTGTTGCCGTGGCTTAGTTTCAGTTGACTTGGCTGGAAATTCACCAGGCAGGATAAGGAATTTCACCAGATAATTGTCTTTCCTTCGGTTTTTTCCCGCAACCTTTCAAGGACGTAGCTAACAATTTGAACGTTTTCTTTACAAAATCAAGCACTTTCAAGAACTTCAAACACCTTGTGAAAACCCTTCGAGGGGTTGGGTCCCGATGAAGTTGGGTTTTCTTTTTTTTTGGCTGGGGGTAGGGGGTAAACACCATCCTTTCAAACGTATGTGCTTATTACCCTCCGACTTTCTCACACAAATCCGTGGTCTGAAACAGTGACCGTGTCACTTTTCCTTCTTGGATACTTCACAATTTCGTTACTCATATGTCCTATTTAAAAGTACTATTTTAAAATTTTCTGCTGCCTGGACGCATGGTCCTTCATTCGTAATAACGGGTTACGAATTCCTGGCACGCGACGGAAGTTCGGCTCGTAGATCATTACTGCATATAGTCAAAGTTGAGGTATATTGAATCAAACTGCACTTGTGTAAACTCAGAAATTCGCGCTAACGCCGCAGTAATGATAGGGTTCCTCGAACAAGTTGGGTGATATACTACGGGCGAATAGCGGTCTCGGAAACTGCCGCTGTCCACGTTAAGCCGTGATATACTCGCACGCGCCTGGAACATATGTTACCACTGACCCGTACTTGCTCCTGTTTAATCATGTTGTCAAGCGGCCGAGAAGATGGATAACTGCAGGCTGCTCCGCTCCCCAGGTATGTGCAATCCGTATACACAACTTTTGCTTTAGTGTAACCTAAAGCTGTTTTACTATTAACGAGTGTTTACGGAAAGAAGACCGGTGCGATCGTTAAAGGTGTCTACCAAATGACAGATTGCAGCATTTAGTGCCGTCTACCATTATTTAGTTCTATGTAGTATTCGTCCACGTGCACCAGGGAGCAAGCGGCCGAGGTTAACGATATCACTGTCACTCGATGGCGCTTCTTCTAGGCGGTTCAAAGTCTGCGTTTGAAAACGGTCGATATATAGAAAAAAAGCGTCCTTGATGTTGTTAGGGTTACGTCCCGTTTCGCCAAATCCCGTTTCGCCAAAAAGTAAGCAGATTAACAGCTTTTGCCTCAGGGGCCAGTCCCGTTTCGCCAATTCCCATTTCGCCAAATATCGTTCACGAAATTTTAGACACACGAAACATTTAAAACATTTAAACACGAACATTTATAACATGATAATGGTCAGACAAACCACCGTTTTGCAGAATCCCATTTTGCAAAACAAATTGTTTCAAATAACGTGCCTCGCTCGCGCTGCCGCGCTCGCTGCGGCTAAACACATAACTTCAGAAACCACAACTAAACAAAAATTGCTAACAATTAGGCATGCCTCTTTCACTTCTTCAATGTTAAATTTTTGAAGAATGTTTTGATTCTGAGAAACGGGAGTCTACAAAATGGGAATTCCCGTTTGGAAAAGGTTAACCATTACGTGTACAACTAATTATTCTTAAAAGAGAACCTTGGCATTAACTTAGTGACGCCCAAGCATTCTAAACAATTATATTTAAAGCGGACGTTTTTCCGTCTGTATTTCCAGTTTTCAAAACGCTAATAAATTAACTGGTCTTATTCTACCACTGCTTGTCTCTGTTATTCCTATGTAGGTCGCTAAACTTTACCATTACCGAAATAAGGTATTAAATTTTGTGTACGTAAAATTTTATCAAATTCGTTTTGGCGAAACGGGATTTGGCGAATCGGGACTGGCCCCTGAGGGCAAAACTGTTAATCTGCTTTTTTTTGTTTGGCAAAGTGGGATTTGGCGAAACGGGATTTGGCGAAACGGGAGTTCACCGTTGTTAGGCTTAACTTCGCCGCTTGCTTCCTGGTCCACGTAGGCGCACCAACTTTACACTCAGTAATAAAATTAACATGCTCAGTGGTTCGAGGTAAAGCACAATTACTACGAGATGTTAGCAAGAAGCATCGGTTATTTTTTTGTTTTTTTTTTGCAACTCGAATGCTTGTGACGTCAATGTCGTAGTTCGCGTCATTTTTACATGTGTTTTTCTCTGATCGTGATAGGAATACTTTTAAAACTGATAGGCTAGATTATTGTGTGCGCGGCGTATCTTGGAGTCCTGGGAATATTTTACGGGCGGCTACGTCTTCCTGGAGGGAGCGGCTTTAATCGACGGCCGCCATTGTTTTTGGATATCAACTAGGCACTCTGCTATCAAAAACGTACAATCGATTATCTGTCTTCGTTTTGCAGCGAACTCAAGATAGGCCGCGCACAGTTTAGGAGGTTAACTTAATTTTTAAGTTAGCCCAGAACTGGCTGATCAGTTGTTTGCTTTTAAATCCAGCATCTATATCATTAAAACGCGTATGATGTGCGTGCGTCTACCTCTCCTCCACCTGAACCAAGGTTCCTACATAGACGAGTATAGCACCAAAATACAAGATAATTAAATTGTGCTACCGTTAGGCCTATTTTCATTGCTGTAAGTTCTTTTGGTGCCTCCTCAATACGTGAAAAAAAAACAGCAAAAAAAAACGTACATTTTTTTTTTTACCCTCAAGACGTTTGTCCATGCAAAGTTTATTATAAATACGGGTGCAAACCTATTTACGTTGCCTATTGGACTTAAATGTCAGACTGCCCGAGCCCAATTGGCTATCTGTCCTGTTTATAAAGTTTATTATGTCTTAACGAACTTTGACCTTCCGAAGTAAACTTTGCTTGATAAAACTATGACGTCGTGTTTTGCATCTGTGCGAAGTAACGGAAACACGACATATCATAATATATGGATCATAAAATTGGTAGGAAGTCAAAGTTTACTTTGTTTTTGGGCCAGCCATTGTTACCACGTGTTATGAAATTGGAGATAGAGTGCAAAGTAAGAACGATGTAGATGAAATGCAGGCGTGCTGAGTAATGCGATGAACGAACTATGAGCAATAATTGCAATTAGTTTGCGTCGAAACAACCAGTACGTTGATTTTGTGATGCTCTTAGAAGCAAAGAAACTACAAGAAGCATAGATCGACGCCAGTGGAGTGAGCGAAGCTAACGATATGGCTAGTTTTTTTTAAAAAAAAACGAGTTCTAGGTATGACTGGAGCTAAAGTATCTAGACACACGCTAGTGTGTCGCGCCAAGTTAGGCAACAAACATCACAACAAACATCACATCAATTCAATTGTCGAGGTTGTAAACCATTGCAGCGCGACGCCATTGCGTCAGTGTCTTATATCTTGAAGCAGAGTTGGGCACCTTTCAGGTACTTGGGGAAAAATAATAATGCAGTACAAAAGCTTAAATTGTGTTGAAATCGTGAGCAATGACCCACCTCACAAAAATTAACTCGTGCAGGAATGCCTGCTAAGCTGCTTTCAATGCAAAATCGGACCCTAAATAACGTTGTAAATGTGTTACTAGTTACTTATCTACTAGCTAGTCCGCTCATCCCCATGTTAATTTCCATAGGGTGATTATTCACCGATACCGAGAAAACGGGAAGGCTTCCAGCTATGAAGTTGGACGAATGGGTGCAGCACAATACAAACTGCGTACCTTTTATGGTTTGAAGCCTGGGGCGTAACGGGAATGGTGTGGGAGGGCGCGTAAGTACGAAAATATTGTTATAACCATTGTTAGTATTGTCGGCATCGTCTCTCATTGGACGGCCAAAGTTCGGACAATGAAAACGTGTATACTGACGTGCGTGCCTAGACACACACTAGTGTACCACGATAAATCTAAACAACGTTGCAAAGAAATTGTATTCACGGCCAATTCACGAAATGTAAACCAACTGTAATAACAAAGTCAAAAACTGGTAAAGCGGCCACCAAGTTGAGAGTGGTTCGGCCCTTCAAAGGAGTGATATCAACACACCAAATTAACTAAATAAAACAAATTACAACAAAATTAAAATCAAACCAAAAACCTATAAAGAGGTGACTAAGTTCAGAATGGTTCGGCCTATAGGCAAAAGATAGTAGCAAATTGTTGTAAACCAATTTCTTGTTGAAGTGGCACTTTATTACACATCTGCACGGTAGAGGAGTTGAGTCAATACACAATTTAAAAAAAATGGAGTCATATCATATCAAAAACCAAAACTGGTTAAAGGGGCCGCCAAGTTCCGAATGGTTCGGCCCTTCAAAGGAGTGATATCAACACACCAAAACATTCGCCAACTTAATCGCACCGAATAATACTTTGAATGTTAGATGAAAACTTGAACATTGCTACCGAAAGTAGCAATGTTCCAGTTTTTGTTTAACTTTCGAACTATGAAGTGGTGCGATTAACTTGGCGAATGTTTTGGTGTGTTGATATCACTCCTTTGAAGAGCCGAACCATTCGGAACTTGGCAGTCCCTTTAACCAGTTTTGGTTTTTGATATGATACAATATACAGCATAGTTTTCTGTAGGAGAATCGAGCCCCAGAAACTTCATCTGTGGTCCAAATTTCATGTGCCGAACTGAAAACTGTTTGAGTCGTACACAGCATTTAAAGTTCATCAACTTCAAATATTATCCACGCTCGAGCATTTCCTCAATTCTCGAAAGTATTGCTGTTATTATTACCATGGTTGAATGGCGTTATCAATGTCACCATTTTGTATATCAAGTTTCACCGCAGCTCGGATGGGGTTTGTAGGTGGGCGCGATGTGTCGCCTTCCACGAACCATTGACGCATTACGCTTTTTGGTGCCGCTGATGGAAGCAGGTACTCCCAAGTTTTCAGAAAAACGGCTCTATACTGCTTTTCTACCTTGGTGAGGGATTTCAAAATTAAGCCCCGATGACGTACGAGAGTTGTTAGATTAATCGCGTGTGGCTGCAACAGATTAGAACGGCACTGGGTTAGGATGACGTCATCAACTTGCTCTTACTCCTTCCAAGCCAGTAGTGGGTGTATGGTAGAGACGTTTACGCTGAATTTATACATCTTTAACTTCATTGGCGGTCTTCTATGAGGCGCCGTTTGGGACTTAATGCAAGGTCCATTCGTAAATATATTTCTCAAACTGTAACTATATTTTTCCAATCCGTAAATATATTTCTCAAACTGTAAATATATTTTACCAAACCGCACGTACAAGTTTCATCCGTAAATATATTTTTTACCGTACATTTAATTTTTCATCCGTAAGTATATTTTTAACCGTAAATATAATTTTTCATTCGCGAATATATTTTTCAAACCGTACATATAAATTGCCAGACCAATTATAATTTCATCCATAAAAATATTTTTCAAACTGTAAATATAAATTTCCAAACCAACTGTACGTCTAATTTTTATCCTTAAATATATTTTTTTGTTCAGTGCGGAACCTGTTTCGCACCAGACCATCATTGATTGAGTAAACTTTAATAACGACGACCACGGGCGGGTTATTAAAAGTGCAACCGGGATCCATTGTAAAAACTCAACTCCTGGTGCCGGGACCCAAGTCCCCAATATTGGGGTCTGTACAGTAGAAACTAACCAAGGCTTACTAATGAGAATTGCGGCTGGAACCCATTCTTGAAATGCTCTAGTCTCGGTGCCGGGACCCAAGTCCTAAATATTAGAGTCCTGACAATAAAATAGGTAAGACTTACTAATGAGAATTGCAGCTGGGACTTGGCACCGGGACTATAAAAAATTGGATCTTGGTTGCGCTTTTAGTAATTAGTACAGTAAGTCTTAACTATTTTTACTGCCGGGACTTTAGGATCGCTGCCACTGCAGCGTCCACATCATCCACCGCAAGCATTTGAAACGTCCAATCGTATGTACTGTATAATTTATAACTCAATAAGTCCACCGCGCCCATTATAACGTTACCAGGTACCCTGATTAGACCATTGGCTTGGACGTCTCTCGTCAAAGCGGGCTAAAGCCGCCAAGTGAGGTAGCTTTCCGGTGTAGGGGTAAACTGGTTCCGCACGGAACAAAAAAATATATTTAAGGATAAAAATTATACGTACGGTTGGTTTGGAAATTTATATTTACAGTTTGAAAAATATATTTACGGTTTGAAAAATATATTTACGGTTTGAAAAATATACTTATGGACGAAATTATAAGTAAGTAAGGTTGGTCTGGCAATTTATATTTATAGTTTTAAAAATATATTTACGAATGAAAAATTAAATGTAAGGTAAAAAAAATATACTTACGGATGAAATTTATAGGTGCGGTTTGATAAAATATATTTACAGTTTGAGAAATATATTTATGGATTGGAAAATAT
>JAHWFP010161142.1:63172-85653 GCA_023313725.1 Lithobius niger | reverse complement strand
TTTTTCTCCTCCCTCTACTTATTCCTTTTTCTCCTCCCCCTACTTATTCCTTTTTCTCCTCCCCCTACTTATTCCTTTTTCTCCTCCCCCTACTTATTCCTTTTTCTCCTCCCCTACTTTTTTTTCAACTAGTTGATTAAAGTTTTTCAGCTGTATTTTTTTATGCATTATTTGCCTCGATTAGACGCTATTTGTCAAACTACGGGCACAAATCACCATTGTGTTGATGCGCCCCTCCTTTTATATCCTTCGTATCATTTCCTGGTTTGCAACGATTAGAGCGTATTGGGGTGGGTAAATTTTAAATTAAATTAAATTAATACTGGAAGAAAGCAAGCTTATGTAACCGGTTCACAACAAAACATGAAACAAAAACGCTTTAACACTGAGTCAGATCGTATTGTCTCTTCCAACTGCTGGTTGAAGGTGCTGTCACAATACGTTCTGAGAGTGTGTTCCAAGAATTAATGGCTCTCACTGTGAAGCAAGACTGTCCAACAATGGTGCGGATTGGTGGTTTTGTCAACTTCATGCTGTGTCCTTTGTTTGTATGACAGTCGACCGTTGAAAAAACTGGTCGGCAGGCAAAATCACTTCGGTTTTGAGAAGGTGACCACTTAAACGCCTATCAACAAGGGTTGTCATGTCAAGCCTTTTCAAACGTTCTTCACTAAGACAAACCCTTCAGCGAAGGACAGTGCCTAGTGACGGCTCTCTGAACTTGTTCCAACCTCTAAATATCACCACTGTAATGGGGTGACCAGGCGTGTACACAGTATTCGAGTGTTGGTCGGATAAACGTCATGTAGGCTACAATCATCTTGTATTCGTAAGTGTCCACGATTTGAAGATTGACTTTAGAATAAAAAACGTTTTCCGCGCATCATTCACAACTTGTTGCATCTGATTATGAAACTTAAGTTGTTTGTCCACAAGGATGCCCAAATCTTTCATGACGGTGTGTTCTTGCAACTGATGACCAGACAAGTAATAGTGAGAATCAACAGCCTTGCGTTTGCCAATACGTAGAATAACACATTTCTCTGGGTGAAACTTCATTTTATTGTTAGCTGCCCATTTATCTAACCGATCAAGGTCATCTTGAAGCTGCTGGCAACTTTCAAGTGAATCAGATCTGTTATAGATTTTAAGATCGTCTGCATATAACAAGGCAATTGAAGAAATAAACTTAGTGATGTCACTAATAAATTAGTCGAATAGCCATCCGCTGAGTTTGCCACCTTGAGGAATACCACAACTGTTTTCTGCCCAGTCACTTGACTGTGCCCCAGTAACGAATCTGTGATGGCGACCCTTCAAGTAGTCACAAATCCAATTGAACAAAGCCATATTTATTCCTGAATTTTAAGTTTAAGAAGTAGTACGTCATGTGGCACACTACCAAACGCATCTACGAGACCAGTGTAGACAATGTCAGCCGTAATACCTAAGTCATTCTTTTTCCAGTCAATGATGCCAGATAACAAATTTGTCGCACAAGATATCTTCCCTAAATCCCGATTAAATCCAGAAATCCCGATTAAATTAGAAATCCCGATTAATATCCTGATTAAATCAGATCTCTTGGTCATTAAACTTTCAAGTAGCGGCAGAGATTTACCAGTTCTGGTAGCGTAATTAAAACAGGTTGGAACGACCAGTAGCAAGTGCGTTACATTTAAGTAACGCAGTAAGTTTCTGAATCTGTTAGGTAGGTTACCAAAACAGTTAAAAATTATAAGTCACATTTAAAAGAAAAATATGTGTGGCCCCTAATGAATTATTTTCTTTTCCTAGAGCTAAACGCAGACATGTGCCTGGAGGTGTACAAGCACCATGCCTTTTCAAGGCGATTTTCAGCAAAAAGTACTGCTACCATAAAATTCTCAATTTTAGTGTCTGATATTTTTTTTAATTACTTGGTTTTCCAGCCTGATACTGATGATTTATCAAAACTCTGCACTTTTCAATGCTTCGAAAAGGGTTAAATGAAATTTCCGACTTTTTTACAGCTACCGTACGAATCCAGTTGATCCCATTTGTTTTGTTTTCTTTTTCTTTCCCAATACTGTTAAAATAATAACTTTTGCTTTCCCAACACTGTTGAAATACTAACTTTTGCTTTCCCAACATTGTTAAAATTATAACATTCGCTTTCCTAACACTGTTAAAATAATAACTTTTGCTTTCCCAACACTGTTGAAATAATATATTTTGCTTTCCCAACACTGTTGAAATACTAACTTTTGCTTTTACAACATTGTTAAAATTATAACATTCGCTTACCCAACACCATTAAAATAATAACTTTTGCTTTCCCAGCACTGTTGAAATGATAACTTTTGCTTTCCCAACATTGTTAAAATTGTAACATTAGCTTTCCCAACACTGTTAAAATAATAACCTTTGCTTTCCCAACACTGTTAAAATAATAACTTTTGCATTCCCAACACTGTTGAAATACTAACTTTTGCTTTCCCAACATTGTTAAAATTATAACATTCGCTTTCCCAATACTGTTAAAATAATAACTTTTGCTTTCCCAACACCATTAAAATAATAACTGTTTCTTTTCCAACACTGTTAAAATTATAAGTATTATAATAATTATAGCAAAAAATGGGACAAAAACGCAAATATACTCAATTAACGATCCCAGAACAAGCCTTATTAACGATCCTTAAGCAAGCCTGAGTTACATCTTACTAGCTTTTTTGTTTTGTTTCAGGTGTTCACTGTGGCTGCAGGTCTGCTGTTGGCCGCAGATGGGTTCTTCATTATGAAAGATGGCGGCGTCATTTGAATAGTCTAATCCCTCAAGCTTGTTGGTGCACTCATTTGGCAGAAATAAAAATTCACAGGACGTTTTTCGAATTTTCGTGAATACATTGTTAATGATAATGAGTGGCCTTCATGTCACGATTCGTTTAAGCATTCTACTGGTGTAGAATTTTGCGAATAAACGGAAATAATAAAAACAATCTTATGGGAATGCTGTCTCAATACGGGGGAAATACGAAAACGTGATTAGTATTAGTGTTCGTGTCTTTAAACCCTATTTAATTTCATTTCCGATTTGTATAACTCTCGGAGCAATTAAAAGTTCGCTAAAATTGTAAATAATACACAAGCCTTGTAAAGGTTTTTTTTTTTAATTTGGAATGTTGTTGGTAAGGTGTTCATTTCTTTTGTTAATGTAAGTGTATATGAGTGAGTGACTTCGTAGCCGGGACGTGGTGAGAGTTGTCGTTGTAAGTAAATAGTGTAAGTCGAAATTTGTTTTCTTATTTAGTTTCTCCGAATGTACGCTAACAACACTAGATGGCCTTACGCCATCCTTGAGTTGCCATTTAGAATTCTAAAACGTCAAGTCCAGATTTAGTGCATGTGGTACACTGAAATATTGTACAATTTTCGATTGGAATAAAGCCTCTTTGCATACAGGTATAGCCTGTATAATGTTTTAAAGAGGGGGAGCCACCTCGATTATCATGCAGAACACCATAATGGTGGCCATTTCCCCTCCTCCAATACATTTTGTAGTTGTAACTCCTTTTGTAGTTGTAGTTGTAGTTGTAACTCCTTAACCGTCAACAAATCAAAAGCATAATATGAAGCATAAACGTCAAGGGCGGAACCAGAACGAAGTCTAGGAGGGGGCCGCAGGACGATTTTTCAACGTTTTTCTGCATTTATGTCGTAATTTAACTGTGTTTTTGCAACAATTTCGGCAGTTATCCGAGTTTATTTGCCTTGGAGGGGGCCGCAGCCCCCTTGACTCCTCCCTGTGATCCGCCCTTGATAAACGTTTAGCAGACAATTCTGGACAGAAAAGGAGGAATATATGTTTTTTTTTACGTAAAACAAACGCTTGAATCCCGAAATCGTAATTAAAGTATATCACCCTTAATTCCCGCGAACTCTTCTTTTTTCAAATGGGTGTTTTTATGATTTTCATGTCCAAAGTGCTCTTGTGAACCACGTAATAGCCAAAAATGGACATGGCTTAGGATACTCTGAAAGTGGGGATCCATTCTTTCCATCAATCGTAACCGAAATTGTTTTTCTTAAGGTGAAGAGATAAAATGGCGTAGCGGCGAAATTGTAGTTCATTTTAGAATTCAAAAAGTTCTCGCGAACCCTCTAATAGCCAGAAATGGGCATGCTAAGGATATTCTGAAAGGTGGAGAACTGGAGATCTATTCTTTCCTTCATCCTAACCGAAATTGTATCACTTAGATAGAGACCATTCTATGCCCGTTTAAAGGTGTAGATGTAATTTGTGTAGCAGCTAGTTTCAATTTCAAAGTGCCAGTGTAATGCTCATATTTGTATTTGTATCTAAGATAAACAATTTCGGTTAAGATTGATGGAACAGATAGATCCCCACCTTTCAGAAAATCCTAATCATTTTCATTTCGAACTATTAGAGGGCCTGCAAGAGCACTATGAATTCGAAAATCACCATATTGTTTCACCACTATGCCATTACGTATTTACCTTTAATGGGCGTAGGATGGTCCCTAATCTAAGTTAAACACTTTTTTCGGTGGGGATTGTTGGAAAGAATAGATCCCCACCGTTCAGAAAAATCCTGCCGGCTATTGGAGGGCTCGCAAAAAGCAGTTTGAACACGAAAATCATTATAACAATCAATTAAAAAATAGAACATTCGCACGAATTAAGGCCAAATACAGGGTGTACCTAAAAGGTATGACTAAACTTTCAGGGTGTAGCCAATGATCAAAAGTATGACTAGAAAGTCCTATAAGCATGGGTCCGGAAATTCATCCATTTTCAGTTACAGCCCCTCAATGCAGAAGGTAAAACGTTGAAGTTTTTCCGTAACTTCCCATCTAATTTGTCCAAGCAACTACAATTGACACATCCTTCTTGCAATTTCATTACTTCATAATGTAGGGCGTAAAACTTTGCGGTTGGGGCAGTAATGGAGGAAAGGGGGGGACAAGTTGGTATGAGGGGGCCTCTTTAAAAAAGTTTTACTGAAAACAAACGCTGCGCCGCCATGCAGAGCACCAAAATCTCCAATCTGGTATTATTTTCAGTTTAGAAGAGAAATTTTTGCCTATTGTGACTAAAAAAGGTGCTCGATGTGTCCATCATGCGATCCAACACATGCAGGGGTACGTCTTGCCATTCACTCTGGAACACGTTCAAAGACACCGAGTGTATTTCAGATCGTACGGCAACAATCGACAACCGGCTGCCAAAGGGCTTTCTCGTTGTCATCTGGAACTGAATACATAAGTGACTTCAGATGTCCCAACAAGTAAAATCCCAGTGAAATCAGAGCTGGTGAACGTGGGGACCTAGCGTGCGGTCCCCCTCGACCAATCCATCGATCTGGGTAGGCACGATTTGGGAATTGTCGTGCTAGGAGGCTAAAATGTGGTGGAGCACCGTCATGCATGAACCACATTCGTTGTCTGATACCCAATTTAACATCCTGCAGTAAGGTAGGCCACTCGTGCTTGAGAAACCGTTGATAGGTTCACCATTAACACATAGGAACCTCTTTATTCGTTACCAACAATGCTCGTCCAAACGTTTAGACTAAACTGCTGTTGGTGTCTACCTGGGACTAGGCCGCATGGATTTTCCTCTCCCCACAAGTGGTTATTATGGAAATTAATGACGCGATCCCGGGTAAAGCTTGTGAACAGAACTGACGAAATGAACATAGGGTCTTTGGCACATTGCTGCATAAACCACTAGCAAAATGCTGCTCTTGCTGGATTAAAAACATTAAAAAAGCTTTTGCTGGACAGTCAGCCGGGGAAAGCACATGAACACGCTGGAGGTGGTACAGATAGAACAACGGTTCGTGCATAACCCTCCAGACAGTCATATGTGACATACCTTCCATTGTTCCAATTCCTCTCGTACTGGCTCCAGGAGTTGCCTCTATCCGGTCCAGGATTCTTTACTCTACAGCAGGCGTTCTGACGACTCTTTCCTTTCCCCAGTTCGCAGTAACAGGCTCGAGTCTTCCAGTCTCTCGAAGGCAACGGCAATGGCTACAAACGTCTGCCTATTTGGTACCTGCCGATTTAGGAAAGTTTCATGATAGTGGCCTTTAGCATCTCGACTGTTTCCATTCGCACGTCCATACATGAGATGCATGTCAGCAAATTCCTGGAATGAGTATGCCTCCGTAGTAATGTACGCAAGTGCAACTTCTAACAAATTAAGAAGTTCAACAATATGCTAAAAAAGTGATGATGCAAAGAAATCTGCAATCCAGTGCCTACTTGGATGGTTGAAATGTGACCTAAATCAAGAGAAATGTGGCGAATAAAAGAAGTTCAACGAGATGCAGAGAAAGAGATCAGTGTTTCCCAGCAAGACCTGTAATGGTGTTGCTGGGTAGCCATGAAGTACTGTTTTCATTCTCATTACTGGCCACAAAATCTGTTGTGCAGGGAAGCTAGACAGAAAGGCTTACTGGCGGCTTGAACTTGAAACGGCAGGCCTACCGGACTAATGGTCTTTTGTCTTGTTTTGACGTGTGCTAGGATCCGTCATTAAGGTTTGGCCAGACCTTTCAAAGTACAAAAGAAGTTCGCGCTGCTCCCCTTCCTACAACATTACATTATTAAGTAATGAAATTTCAAGAAGGAAGTTTCAACTGTAGTTGTTTGTACAAATTAGGTGGGAAGTTATGGAAAAACTTCAACGTTTTGCCCTTAACTTTGGGGGGGGGGGCTGTAATAAAAAACGGATGCATTTCCGGACCCATGTTTATAGGACTTTTTAGACTACACCCTGAATCTTGGTCACACCTTTTAGGCACACCCTGTATTTTAAATAGATTTTGAGGTTCAGGGGTTTCTTTTGCGAAAAGTATATCACCTTTCCTGTCCAAAATTGTATGCTGAACATTTTTGCTTCACAATATGCTTTTGCTTTTGATTTGTTTACGATTAACGAGCTACGGCCAATAAACCGTTTTGGCGGGGTAAATCACCCCCTCCCCTTCAGGGGGGAAGGGATGTTCGAACTTGATATTGAAGATATTTTTCCAGTTACTTTTCATGCGCATCTATACCAAATTTCATGCTTTTCACAGAAAGTGAACCCCATCAATTTTGAGCCCCAAGCTGCCCTACTATTGATCATTGAAACGGATGAAGAGTTTTTTTAACTAGTGGCAGAAGGTGCTAATAGTAGTATCAGAGGAGCAATTAGTCTGTTTTGTGGCGTGAAAGGAGGACCAGGTAATAAGATCTATACGAAGTTTTCATTAGTTGGGCTGGTTACATGAAATTCCCTGAAAGACTATCCACGAAAGTGAACTAAAAAATATTGTCAAAAAGTGCTGATTTTTCGAAATTGGAGCATGAAATTGGCCCAAGAAATAGTTTTTCATGGTTTTTATGTAAACCATCATTCCCAGCTCCTCCAGATTAGTCAACTTGGACCCCAAGAACACAACATCATATAACAAAAAACGTCTTATACAACTTCATATAACTTCATATAAAAAAAAATAGGCAGACATTTTGGTGTTCTACATGGAATTCACGGTGCCACCCCCTCCGAAAAACTTTGTATTGGCATAAGACGCAAAAGTGGCATATTCCAATCAAAAAATGAACAATTCTTTGAAATAATGAGGTGTACCAATTGGACAAAAAAAAAAACCGTTCAATTTAAGTCTAGTAGACCTGACCATGACTCGGACCTAGAGGACGATTCCCAAGGACACTAAGTTTAGGAGATATGGCTTCTTGTTTTATGTCTTTTCTCTGCCCCGTTACAATACCTCAAACGTTTGGGACCATTAGAGCTCCCAAAATATACGTGAGCTTTGATAACGTATGCAGAGCCTATAAAAGCGATGAAACATTTCGAGGTATGTGCAAACATCAGGTTTGTGGAAGATTTAAATGGATGGAAATATTTTAAAGTACGTGCATTGTCTCTCGTCCCACTAAAGCTTGTCGCCCACTACTATACGTCCCGTTCCATTCTGTTCCGGTGACTGACGGACACGGATGGTCCAGCGCACATTACTTTCATCGCTGACAGTTTCAGTCGGCTCTGGCTGCAAGCTTTTAAATTTGATCGGCCCCAAATTGACAATGTAAAATACAACATTTTAGCCCAGTCAAATTAGGTCATTTTTGGGGGAAACCCGGTCAAAATTAGGAGAAAGTTGAAAATTGCCACACACGTACATTTCAAAAGTTCCCAAGACTCCAGCCATTGCTTTCGCCGCCAAATTGGAAAAAAATAACGTTTTTTGGCTGTAAAACCATCAACAAATCAAAAGCATAATGTGAAGCAAAAACGTTCAGCACACAATTCTGGGCAGGCAAGGTGATATACATCTTTTACGTAAAAGCAACCATTGAACCCCAAAATCGTATTTAAAGTATACCACCCTTAATTCGTACGAATGTTCCTTTTTTCAATTGGTTGTATTAGAGATTTTCGTGTTCAAATTGCTCTTGCGAATCCCCTAATAGCCCGAAATGGACAAACTAAAGATTTTCTGAAAGGTGTGGATCTATTCTTTCTATCGATCATAATCGAAATTGTGTAATTTCGATTGGGACCGTCCAATGCCCGTTTAAAGGTTAGTTGTAATTGGTGTAGCAGCCAGTTTCAATCTCAAAAGTGCTATTGTAATGCTCATATTTGTGTTGATATCTAAGTTAAACAATTTCGGTTAGGGTTGATGGAAAGAATACATCCCCACCCTTTCAGAAAATTCTAAATATGTCCATTTCGTGCTATTAGAGGACTCACTCTTGATAGGTGAGGAGTGAGAAGAGAAATCAAAACGTTAATCAAGACGTAATAAATAGGTTAAAAGGTTTTAACAAAGGTGAGAGAGGGATACGATGAGGGAAACATTGAATAGGAGAAAGAATGATACAAGGTAATTGTCAACACTAATACTAATAGTACTAATAGACAAGATACTTTTAAAAGGGACATTGTTACAGAGATGACTGTTGTGTATTTGCAATAAAGAAACACTCTAGGTTGAATCATTCAAGTATTGGGTACAAAACGGGCAGAACGACTGGGCCTTAAAGCGACGTTTATAGGAATGAGGGAGCTATGAGCAGCGACGATACAAGGGTTTAAAGGCACCACCCCACACACAATACGAAAATAGTGAACCAGAAAGCTGCATGGAAATAGTCATAAGTTCTCCGATGGATACATTTATTATGGTCTCAGGAGTTGGTTCAATGCAAAGCGCTGCATGTCAGACATTCTTTGAAGTATTTTGATAAAATAAAAACCTTTACATTCAGGATAAAATATATAAGTCGCTATAAAACAGAAATTTTAATAACATACACACTTTTCTATCTACAACAAGAAACTTTGTGCAAATTTGTAATATTTCATACCATTTCGTAAATAAAATCATCAGGATTGTTTTTCAGTTTGAATTTCATTAGAAACTGAGATATGATTTTTTGGCAAATTATGTAATTTGCAGCCTTTTTCCAAGATGGCGGCGAAAGCAATGGCGGCAATCTTGCGGACTTTTGATATGTTGCTGAGGATGATGTTATTAGAGGGCTCGCAAGAGCACTATGAATTCGAAAATCAACATACGCTTTCGTCGCTACGCCATTATCTCTTAACCTTTAAACGGGCGTAGGATGGTCCCTATCTAAATAAAACAATTTCGATTAGGATTAATAGAAAGAATAGATCCACATCTTTCAGAAAATCTTAAGTTTGTCCATTTTTAACTTTTAGGGGGCTCGCAAGAGCAATTTGAACACGAAAATCACTGCCAACCAATTTAAAAAAAAGGAACATTTGCGCGAATTAAGGGTGATGTACTTTAAATATGATTTTTGGGTTCAATGGTTGCTTTTAAGTGAAAGATATATATCTCCTTTCCTGTCCAGAATCGTGTGCTAAACGTTTTTGATTCACATTATGCTTTTGATTTGTTGACGGTTAAAGAGTTACAGCCAAAAAAACGTTTTGTTTTCCAAGATGGTGGCAAAAGCAATGGTGGGGATCTTAGGAACTTTTGATATGTTGCTCAGGATGATGAAATGTAGATGTGTATCAATTTTCAGCTTTGTCCTAATTTTGTCCGGATCAAGTCCTAATTTGACTGGACTATTTCCGAGGGTAGTCACAAATGAAGAAAGACTCGCAGTGAACTTTACGAATACTTTATGCTCGGGTATGACGACATTTAAGTAAGACAACAGAAACAGGACAGTAGGTGCATTTCATCGCCATTAGGATTTGTGCCGTGATTAAACTGGTTTATGAAGACTCCGATCATTCTCGCCTGTCCACGTTGGTTACAGCCCATGAACTATGAGCAATAGCCTTTTCCTGGGCATTTGCGGTAGGAATTCCACTTGACGAGGTGCTTTCTGCGTGCGAATGGAGACAATGCATCTCTTTTACCAATCATTACCTTCAGCGCTGTGACTAATGCTTCATGGGATGGGATGAACTTTGTGGGGGCAAGCTGTCAAAACTGATGGAACGACCGTCCCATTTTGCCCGACGCATTGTGGTCAGTAGGTTTCTATTTCTTAACTTTTAGCTTAAGGGCGGAATGTGTTGTTGATATATGATTTGTATGTAACCTTGAATTGGAAGGGTATTGTTCAAGGTCATATAATGCGCTTGGGTTCGACTCCCACCTCAGGGGTGACAAACTCGGTGAAATTTACAGGTAAGTACGTTAGGATGGAAGTAAAAATGGGGTTATAACAGTAGTGTGAAAAGGTCCATTCTACCACGTAATGGCGGAACAGGAGAACGGTCAATTCTACGATTTAACGTTAATCAAAAGTGATGCACCATACCACGATGCGAAGGTACATTTAATGACACGAACGTGGCGGCCAAAAGTGATATATAATGGCCGACTTCTGGTCCATAGGTTCATATTCGCTTTCGGTTAACTCTGTTGCAAAGACAGACGATAGCACTCCATAGGTGCTCGGTTTGTTGTAGATTTCTTTAGTAACATATCTAGACCAACCCAAAACAAAATGGCAGCCTAGTGCACGTTGGTCACTGGGATTGGAAATTGGAGCATGCACGGATGCCGTACTGATCGATTATGCAAAAGCTTTTGACTCGGTATCCCACAATAAATTGTGCAAAAATTATTATGTTATGGAATAGCGGGCAAAGTTCTATCTTGGATTACAGATTTTCTGTCAAGTATAGGTCTCAGCACGTTCGTGTCGGTTCTTCCATCTCAAGTGCTGTCCAAATAACAAGTGGCGTGCCGCAGGGCTCCATCTTGGGCCCTCTTTTATTTTTCGTATATATTAATGATCTCAAAAGCAAGTATATTGATGTTATTATGTCAAAATTTGCGGACGACCTAAAACTCTATCGTAACATCTATACATATATAATACGGAGCAGGCGGCCAAGTCACTGGTCTCGCCATTTCGTCGTACAATCAAGCTCCCCACCCTGTAGGGCCGTCCGTTGACGGGATTCGCCTTCAAATTCGGGTTGCGACACTTTTTCAACGTCTTCGACAGATGGCGCCACTTACCAAACCTTCCATGTCGGCCTTGGACTACAAGTTTGGGTTATAACACTTTCTCCAAAGTCTTCAAAGAGATGGCGCCACTTACCAGACCTGCCGCACCGTTTTTGCGTTCGCTTTTTGGTATTGATGTGGAACCAAAGCGACCAACAAAGTTTTAGTCGCGTGGACTGTGCCATTGCCAGCGTTTGAGCTAAAAAAAAAAAAAACAACCCGTGTCTACTAAACCAGATAACTTTAAACCAAACGACAATTGATTCTTAATTTCAAGGCCCCCAATGGGACTCGAAATTGGCAGCCTGATACGATGGAAAGGCACATTTATTTCCTAAATGCTCACTTCCAGAAAGGAGTTGAATTGTTTTTAAGTGGGCGGCAACAATCGTTGCTTGCTATAATGTTGCAATGCACGGTACCGAGGTGAATAGTTTCAAAGGATTAACTTAAACATAGGGTTACTTGCTTACTGAATGCTGGATTTCTCAGGGCTTTTTTTAGCCTTTAGTCAAACACACGCATGCGACTTTTCCGGGGCTGCACAAAAGGGGAAATGTTACGGGGCGGCGTTTTCGGGGGGTGCGGGAGAGGGTGCCAGGGCAAGTGTGTGTGTGGCGGGCAATGCGCGGTACCGAAGTGAATTGTTTCAAAGGATTAACTTAAACATGGGATTACTTGCTTACTGAATACTGGATTCCTCAGTTATAGGGTTTGTTTTAACCTTCAGTCAAACACACGCCAGCGACTTTTCCGGGGCTACACCAAAGGGAGAATGTCACGGGACGACGTTTTCGGGGAGGGGGAGGCGGGCACTTGTGTTAGGCACTTGGGTGTATGGTTTTCCGAAAATGTGAAAAGTGCATCACATTGTCATAGGATTGTGATGGTTAGGCAGCTATTATTAAACGAGCATTTGTTTCTAGGGATCGTAAAACACTTTTTTGGGCATTTTGTGTGTTTGTTAGACCAAGTCTGGAATATGCAAGCCCAGTTTGGTCACCACACCTAACTAAGGATATTGATCACATCGAATCAGCAATTTACAAAATCTCTATCGGGTTTTAAAACTAAGAGCTACGTTGAACGCCTAAGTATCCCGAATGCGGAGTCACTTGAAAAGCAAAGGCTTAAAATTGCATTAATGTCCCTAGCATTAACGTTTTCTGTACTTCATGACCTTTGTGGTGTTGATTATTCTCGTTATTTCACACTTCGTGGGGACAACAGAGCAAAATATCATTGTTTTAAATTAACTGTTCAGCAAGTAACACGGATAGGCAAGATTTCTTTTCTAACCGAGTGGTTATTGGGTGTGGAAAGAACTCCCCTCTGATGTTGTCATGGCAACCTCATTGGATAATTTTAAAATAAAGCTGAGGGGTGTTAACTTGGAAAAGTATTAGGGGGGGGGTGTAACGCCGACAATGCCACATTACACCACAAAAGGGTGCCCATTAGGGTTCTAATTGTTGCAATTCTAATTGTTGTACGTTTACCGAGTATCAACGGTCATCACGCACGCAATGATTGTTGCTGCTTACTTTGAAACAATTCAGCTCAGCTCTGAAAGCCTGCATCTGCGAAACAAATAAACTATTTTATCGTTAATTTCGAAATTAAGAAAGTAGGTTAACTGGTTTAAAAGTATACGGGTTAAACTGAAACACGGGGTCTTTCATTTTACTCATCAACTATGAACTGTTTTAGACAAAAGTTTGATATGCATGACTCGTGCAGCAAGCATTGTTATTCACCGTAGCAAAGACATCACACGTGCAATAAGAATGGAAAAAGAATGGAAAAAACGTTGCTTTTAATTATTGCAGCTGCTGATGATGCTGATCCTTGAGTGCTTACGGTATTAATATAGTTTATAGTTGATGTTCGGCCGCCATATCTTCAACGTTCATAGTCCAGGGTTTAATGCTAAATTTTTCCACAGAGTAGAATGTAAGTAATTTTCGAAATCAAACCTTTGGATTTGAAATGTTAAAGCATTTTTATAATCTCACGTTTATCATACCTGTATAAAGGCAGTCCACCGTTGATACACAGTAGCATGATTGCGTTGGGCTGACTGTACAATGGCGAATCCTATTCAACAAAACGTATGATGTTGTGGTTATTGCAGGTTATGTTAGTTGCCTTGGCCGGAATTTGACTAAGCTGGATAGGAATTTCTCTGAGAATATTCGTACTCATTTTACTAAATCACGTGTTTGTTTGGCGCTGCAAGGGCATAATAGATTTCGCTAACCATATTTAAGAATCCTCCTCACAAAATTAAGAGCAAATCTAGACAAAAAATTTGCCATTTCTCAAAATGGCTGTCAAACGTGCCCACAAAACTAACCAGTTAATTGAGTACTTGATCGTGACGCTTCGCTCCTCGACCAATAAATATTAACTTATTAAACAGATGAACTAGAAGTCGGCCTATTTTAAAATTTAAATGATCAAGTTGGGCAAGGGACAGCCTATTTTAAATTTTAAGTGATCAAGTTGGGCAAGGGACAGACTAAAATAAAATTTAAATGATCAAGTTGGGCAAGGGACAGACTATTTTAAAATTTAAATGATCAAGTTGGGCAAAGGACAGCCTATTTTAAAATTTAAAGGATCAAGTTGGGCAAAGGACAGACTATTTTAAAATTTAAACGATCAAGTTGGGCAAGGGGCAGCCTATTTTAAAATTTAAATGATCAAGTTGGGCAAGGGACAGCCTATTTTAAAATGTAAATGATCAAGTTGGGCAAGGGACAGCCTATTTTAAAATTTAAATGATCAAATTGAGCAAGGGACAGCCTATTTTAAAATGTAAATGATCAAGTTGGGCAAGGGACAGCCTATTTTAAAATTGAAAGATCAAGTTGAGCAAGGGACAGCCTATTTTAAAATTGAAATGATCAAGTTGAGCAAGGGACAGCCTATTTTAAAATTTAAATGATCAAGTTTGGCAAGGGACGGCTTAACACAGTCTTACGTTGTGGATACAGTACCGACTGGTAGCATTGCAGCTGACTGTGCCGTCCAGAAACATTTTTTATCTTGGGGAGCAAATTTCGCCCCCTTTTCTGCTCCCTGCTAGAAAATTTAAGACGATTTTTATGCCTCTCCCTTGCCCCGCTACAAACACTGACAATATTGACAGTTTTCTGGAACGATCTACCAGGATAAGAAATGTAAACACAGAAGAAAGCAAAACCGTGTAAAACGGCAAAATCGTAAGAGTTACACGTCAATAAAATTTAATAGGTAGAATGGTTGTCGTATAGAATCTTGGAATCTTGAACTGCGTCAGATTGGGAGCACGAACAATAGTTTCAGGTAGGGTGTTCCAAGCGTTGATAGCTCTGGAGGAAAACGGGATTGCCCCGTCAGAGAGCGATTTTTTGGTTTTCTGAGTTTCATGTTGTGACCCCTCAGGAAAGTGTTTCTACTGAATTCAAAAAAAGGAGTGGAAGCTTTCAGTCCAACTTTTTATCATGTAAAATCTGATAGGTCGGGAGGAGATCTAAGTCTACGGTCACTCGGAGTGGAAAGCTTTAATTTTTGACAACGTCCTTCATATATTCAAGATATGAGCCTTTGAACAGATTCAATTTTACCGATGTCGAGTTCATAAATGGGATCCTAACTAAAGCAAGACGCAGTGTTTGGTAGTTTCAAGGCTCAAGTAGTAAAAATTTAATTTAATGTGAAGAATGACCAACTTGCTACTCGGTGACGTGATTGACGTGTTGAGGGAATTTGCGTTGTTCGTCAACAGGGACGCCGAGATCTTACATGACAGCACCTTGTTCAGTATTGTGGTTGCCAATAAAAGAAAATAACATTAAGTAGGCTGAAAAGTAATTCCAATAATAATGATCCATTGAGAGAGAGTTATCGGTCTGAAGCCTCTTTTATAGTGTCAGATCGAAAATAAATGTTGAAGTTATCGGCGTATGTTAAGAACTTTCGATTTTGTCAGTGATGTCGTCAATGAAAACTGGGGTGGGGGGTGCCTTGGTTTTGGAGGGTTTCCCAAGGAGAACAGTAACCTTTATAAACAAGTCTCTGTGATTGATGTTCTAGGCAGCTGCAGATCCAATTGAAAAGCATTGAATGGATGTTCCTTTTATTTTAATTTGTGAAGGAGCAAATCTTGAGGTGTGGACCCAAAGACATAGCGAAAATCAAATTGATGTAATTACGTATGGGGATTCGGCATCAAGATTACACATAATGAGTAACACATAATGAGGTTCGTGGTACAAGATCTCTCTCTACTTGGTAGAGCCGTGTTGCTCAGAGTTGGATATGGTAGCATCGTTATCAGGTTCAGTAAAGGAGACAATCTTTCGAAGAATTTGTATGCACGTGGGAAGGAGACATATTGGACGGTAGTTAAAGGTTATCAGGTGGCTGCCTTTTTTTTTAGAACAGGAACAATGTCAGTACTTTCCATAGGTCAGGAACACAACCTGAATTTTAAGACGACAGGTAAAGGATTGGATAAAGAAAGGGCAAGGCTGTTTGCGCTGTATTTAAGGAATACCGTACTGGATGGATGCAATTGGTTCTAGCAGCTTTGTTCTGATCGAGGGTCGTTAAAAGTCTGTGAACCAGTCCAGGTGAAATGATAGATCTGACCGGAGCACTTACACAGAAGTTGGTGTAGCAGATTTTAGTAAGACTTCGCAGTTTGGTGAAGTTATCTGCAAAGATATTTACAATAAGTCTGTGGGTCGCCAGAGTTTTTTTATTGCAGCCAATGGAATCTGAGTTCTTCATAAATCTAGCATTGTTATAAGAGAAGGTATTTGTGTGTTTTACAGCTCTTATGGCTAATGGTCTTTTCAAAGAGAAGTTTGTCATTACAAAACTGATTAGTGACTTTGTACCTCATTAATATTCGGAACTTTAGACTTGGGAAACCATTTGAGATTGCTGCCACTGTTGTAAATGATAGGAGTGAAAGGGGACAGCGCATTCCCAAAACGAATCAAGAGGGCGGAGGGGGTAAAAGTCTTTGCGTAAAAATTCTTGTAAAAATAAAATGGTCATATGTTCCCCCCTTTCCCTGAAAGAAAAATGTTTATGCCACAGTCTTCTGCAATGCAAAGTTGGGAACTGTATCCTCAATATATTGCTGTATTAAACCCATCCTAGCACACTTTGATTGTTTAGATTTTAAAATAGGCTAGCTTCTAACGCGTCTGCTAAATATTTATTGGTCGAGGAACAAAGAGTCGCAACAAAATACTTACGTGAATGGGGAATTTTGTGTGCACGTTTGACGCAAGCATACTCATGCCTACTAATTTGATTTCGTTTAAAGAAACGAAATTGGTAGTAGATTCTTTATTTAATTCTTTGTTCTTCTCGTTGTTTCTAGTAAATAGAAACACCTAGGACGATATAAGATAACTGTATTATGGACATGCAGATTGACGATCTTTTGGTTTAATGGTGTCGGTGTCATAGATCCAGTTTATAGCCACAAGAAAGTGGGCATGCCAGCTCAGTGGGCAGCATATAACCCGACAAAATATCGTAGAATCTGGACTTCGGCGAAATTACACGCTGGTTTGAAGCTAATTACCAAATTCGAATAAAGTGACATAAAGTCTGATGAGCTGATCACCTTTATTTCATTACTACACGGTATTTCAATCTTGATATAGCTAAAGGCTCTTGTCTAGGTGTTCGTTGGATCACTGAACCTACTATTTTCAGTGAATGAGTTTCGCTGTTGTTATTTTGTTCCCTAACACAACAGCGAAACTCGTCACTAGAAATAGAAGGTTCAGTGAGCCAACAAACACCTAGACAAAAGCCTTCAGCTATGTCAAGGCAGAAATACCGTGTAGCAATGCAGTAAAACTGACGCATCTGCTCATCAGAATTTAAGATAATTTGTTAAATGTGACTGAAAAACTGATTTTAGTATATACGTTACATGCTAACTTGGGAAATCAACTGTTTTCTACAGTATTGCTCCTTTCGGCTTGATTTTTTTTTTGGAGGGGTGGGATACATAGCCTACAAAACGTTAACACCATTTGAGTGAGGGTGAGGCAAGAGCAAGGTTGTGAAAATTAGCAAAGTAAAATATTATCAAATTTAATATCGCAATGCTTAGATATTACGTAAATTTTTTAGTTTGTCTGGCCCCACATGAAATATATTAGTCGTATCGTGTTGCTTGACATATTTGATAAAACCTAAGTGCATAAGATTTTCTGTAATGAATTAGAAGTAGGGTTGATTTCCCAATGAACTACTGCAATTGACTTCGATTCACAAATCAGCATGGCACGGCAACCAAATTTTATTTTTAGTATGGTTTTATGCCCCAAGTAGATACAAAGTCATAAATCCCTAAAACCACTCTATGGTAGTCCAGATTCTATGTGTTCTGTGTATGCTCCGACTTGCTCTGCTCATCCAATTCATTACCAAATAGAGTTACACGAAGCCAAACGTCCTGAGGCTTTCACTAGACTTTAAAAAATTTTGTCTTTCTGTTTGTCTAGATTTATTGCAACCCGATCGAGATTTAACTGGTATACACTTAAGGCGATGTGGTTTGTCCAGGTGGTTTAATGCAAACCACTTATCAGATCGAGACTAACTTAGTATAGACTAGGGTTATGTGTTTTGCCCAGATGATTTATTGCAAACCACTTAGGGCTATGTGGTTTGTCCAGATGATTTAATGCAAACCACTTATCAGATCAAGATTAAACTGGTAACACTTACGGTGATGTGGTCTCTCCAGATGATTTATTACAAACCACTTATTAGATCGAGATCTAACTTGGTATACACTTAAAGCTATGTGGTTTGTCCAGATAATTTATTGCAAACAACTTATCTGATCGAGGTCTAACTTAGTATACACTTAGGGTTATGTGGTTTGTCAAGATGATTTATTGTAAACCACTTGTCGTTAATATCTGAACTCACTTTTGCATTCATTACCGTATATCTGAATGAACGATGTGCGAACTTACTGCTGTCTTGTTCTAGAACGATTCGCTTATGCTACGTAGCTACGACGACGTCAAGGTTACTTCGATAGCGCCTATAGCCTAATAGTTTGACGGCGCCATAAGACAAGCTTGGCCCAGTTCCAGTTCCTGTCGCGAGAGGCACTGTCATATCTTCATCTGTACCTATTTTCTAGAGGAATTTTATTTCTATAAATTTTCGTTTATAATTTTCAAATTTACCATTGCGAATTAGCCGTTAGATTAGCCAAATTGCCACGGCTTAGTTTATTGTATGACCACTCTTCACATACTTAAGTTGCTCAATCCCATTTTTGCACACACTAGCTAACAATCGCCGATTTTGTTCGCTTAGCTCACTCCATCAGCGCATCCCTTTCAGTTGTTTTGTTTATCCCTGCACCTTCCCCTTAACTTTTCAAGTCTTCGTTGACATTTAGTCATGCAAAAACCCCCGAAGGTCGCTGTTACTAAAACAGCAGAACGCGAACCTTTTATTATTTTATTTATTTATTTTATTTTTTATTTTATTTTTAGTTATTAACAAAAATCCTGTTAGCTCGTGGATGCTCGTATTGTTGTGTAACCATAACGTAAATCAATTTATTCTTATTCAATCCACGGCAACGTTAATGTGTCCTTATTTTGTCCTTCGTTACAGATCAGTTTTTAGTTCGTCCAGGCTTTTACAATAAATCTAAAGCCTAGTGTTTCTTGTTCAAGACATTGTTGCTTGAAATCTTTGGTTGCAACTTGGAAAGGAAACGAAATTAAAATTCGCTGGCGGAGAATTTCAAAACCTACCCACGCATTTGTCATGACGCCTACAACCCCCAAACCAACGAAAGGACCTTGCTCAGATCACCATGCATCCATGTGCCAAAATTCAGCTACGTAGGCCTTCTCAATTTTGCGCTAGCCATGAGCAAAACGTCTGTGGAATTTAACATGGGAAAAATCTTATTAGCTAGCCAGTAACATAAAAACAACGTTATTGACGCATCCTTTTCTCTATGATTGGTGGACACTCATCCTTTAAATTTTAGTTTTTCCTAATCTCTGACCCTTCCCCTTACATTTTCCACAATTTGAAACATTTCTGTCGCATTGGGATTTATCCTCAACATGCCAAAATATGCTTTCAGTTGCTTACAGTTAACAGACACATGTCTGCTAGTGAGCCGCCTTTTTATCATTAACAATCAATTTTTAACAATAAGATTTCTACAATGGGATGATCTGCTGTTACTTGGCGGCGACACACTAGCGTGTGTCTAGATAACTAATTGCCAACTAAAGCACGAACGAGTTTAAGGGAGCAAAAACTTAAATGCTCCAAAAAGATCGATAACTACATACTGCAGGAGGGGTATTTAATTAGAGTATCTCGTAAGAATTATTTTATCAGTTTATTAATAAATCAATACCGTATTACAAACAATTATGGGCGTATGTAAGAATTTCCGCATTTTTTATTAATGTTGTATTTTTATTGATGTTTTTAGCGAATCTGTTAGTTGAGGCTTTCGTAAAGTAGTATTTTCACTTTTCGAGTTTCAGTTTCGTTTTTTTTAATATGCTTCAGTTTGCAGACTTTCGCAAGTTGTATCTCCGTAGAAACGATCACAGAATGTCACTAATAATCTTTAATTTACGTGTTAGTAAAATTATACCAAATATTTATGTAGCAGTTAAATTATTTGTATTTATCTAATCACAAATCTCTCTGCCGCTGCGCTGATGTTGGAAGCCAAACCAATTCCTGCCTAAGCATCAGTCTGTTGCTCGCTCTCTTGGTTGCTATGAAAACGAACACAGTCTAGCTATTAAATACGGTTAAAATAACTTGTAAGTGAAATTCCTGGAGTTAAGATGCATTGCGGACGTGTAAGTACATAGAATAGCTCCTGTGAAGCGTATTTATTATGGTGTAATGCATTGCCGACAGCATCAATAAACGAATCGATTCTAACGATCAATTCTGTCGCCATCTTTGGAATTATCGCACTCGCTAGTTAGCAGCAGTCCGAACCAGAAGTAGTTTTAGAAATCGACGTCCCATCTAACACAAATCAAATGTAACCTTACTTACACCGAACTCAATTACCTAATTCATTTTCTCATTCTTTAATAAGGAATGAATTAAGGCTTTTTAGCACGTTTAAGTTTTCGAATGTGGGTTAGTGTGTTGCTAACTATCTTTGATTATATTAAGGGCCCGCTTGGTAGGTCACAGCGTTTATCAGAATAAGTTGGCTGTGATTGGTTGTTGCGCCGAAAATACCCTTTAATTATTGGCTAAAAAAACGAGGGAGACACTAAAAATAAATAAAATCTTGAGCCCCATTTAACCTAATGTTGAACGAATGAGGTGCGTTTTAGTTTTTTTTCCTTGATCATTTTCTAGCTTAAACAATGGATAACGAAAGTTGTTCCCCGGTGACTGTGCTAACCTAATTTACAATAACTACCGTACACCACACATCAGCAGCTCTCCAGGAAATAGGGGTGGTGGGGGGAGGGGTGTCCGGATACCCGGGGATAAAATCGCCACCCAATATTTTTACTTAGTGAGCGACAATATTTCTAATTTCTGATAAGTTAAAAAAATTACAATCCTTCAGAGAAAATATTGACCACTGATACAATGATTGTAACCTACTACTGGGAAAAGGAAAATAAATGCAGATGAAAAACTTTTAATTTGGAAATATTCCACGGCATCACTAAGTACAAACGTAAAACGTGTCATGCGGAATGTTTCTGGGATGGTAGGTAAAAAGTTGAAATGGTAAGGGGAAGTAATGTTGAGTTTTGAAATTCTAAACACTTAGCTCGTATTTTTGGGTAATTATTTTAAGACTTCATGCCATATACCACAGGGTTGTAGGTTTGCCGCGCTCCCAGCCGAAGCCATGGCGCCAGAAGGAGAGGGACAATTTTGCTGGAATCTTTTACATGCCACAATCAACATGAGAACGAGGCATCACAGGGCCCTTCTCTTCCCGAAAATACCAGGGGTGGCTGAGGTTAGGATCGAACCCAGGACCTCTTGCACATGAAATGGTCGTGCTAACCATTAGGCTACCTTGCCCCATAGCTTCCAACTGCCACACATCAGCAGCCCTCCAGGAAATAGCGGATGTGCGGGTGGAGTGGCTGGGTACAATGTCTGAGGATGAAATCGCCGATGTGTGTGCACCCCAATTTTTTTCTGAGTGTACGACAATATTGCTAATTTCCCATTGTAGTTAAAAAAAAAATTACAATCTTTCAGAAAAATATTGAACACTGAGGCAATGATTTTAACTTATTACTGGGAAAAAGAAATAAATACACATGAAAACCTTTTAATTTGGAAATGTTCCACGAAATGTGGAAATAATTTAATTACACATTTAATTTAATTTGGAAATGTTCACTAAATACAAACGTAAAACACGTCATTCAAAGTATTTCTGGGATGATGAGAAGAAAGTTAATAAGGAAAGGGGAGGTAATGTTTGAGAACAGTAGAGTGAATGAAGGTACGAGTTAAATGAGTGAAAGATTAACTTGGCTCTTATTTCTGGCTAATTATTCTAAGAATTCATACCATATACCACAGACTAAGAATGGTATTTAACAGTAAGACAGCAAAGGGGAGTGAAAGGCCACCCATGTGGTTTCGTGGTAGTTCAGTGGAAATGTGAGCCAGTATTACAACTAGTTGTAGTAAAATGCCACCTGTGTAAGTTTCTCGGCGGTTCATTGGAAATGAGATCCAGTCGAAGAGCGAGGAGGAGTGAAAAGCTGCTCACGACGAAGGTTTCTCAGTAGTTCATCAGACATGTGATCCAGTATAATAGCAAGGAGTGAAAGGTTTCTCGATGGTTCATTGGAAATGGAATCCAGTCGAAGAGCGAGGAGTGAAAGGCTGCTCACGACGAAGGTTTCTCAGTAGTTCATCA